>JAQIVF010000326.1:0-24938 GCA_034698365.1 Steganacarus magnus
TAAAATGTTTTTTGTTCAGCTCAGCTCTCAGCTCAGCTCCAGCTCTAAGTTTCGAGCTGATGCCCATCACTACTTATTACCATAGTTAACAATAAAGTGTTAACTTATTAACGTTTCTTTATTAGTGAACAAACGATTAGAACCATAAATAAAAACTCTTATACTTAAACCGTTTGCAACGGTGAAGCAAATGAATTACAGTAAAAAAAGTATGCAACAATCAAAAATTTAATAAATTTCAGTTTTATTTTAAATCAAAAGATGTTAATTTAAATTCCTCGATCTTACAATAATCTAGCTTTTGGTACTCTAGTAGTGAATCTCGGAGAGTGAAACTTGCGGTCAAAACGTACTGGAAGTGGAAACTTAATCTTCGAATTGTGAAACTGCTTGATATGAGCTCTTCGGCACTTATTGGCCGGAATCTCTTCCACACGAATTATTTGAATGGAATCAGCGCGCGCTCGATGTCTCGCACCCATATCTCGGTCTATTTAAAAAACAAATTCAAGTATTATATCACAACAATATTGGCCACAATCAATAAAATCTCGTACAGCATGACGTGACAGCATTGGCCACAGATATATCGCGATACTCTCTGTACATGTTGTGAGTACCGGTACGCGAGTTGTATCGCAACCAAATGCCATAATTCTTCACTCTCTTCTCCGGCTTATTCTCCTGCACTTCACGCAAGTCTATTATCTCTCCGTTCGCTTTCTTAACTTTTCTCAGCTTTCGAGTGAAATACCAGAATCTAGACTTCGCCACAATATGATCGGAAGCGTAAATTGTCATTCGATACAGCGGCGGATTCGGGTTCGCCTTATTTGGGATTCGGCGACCGATTATCCGGTACTGACGTAACTGTTATTCAGATAATTTTCAATTATAAATTGTGTAATAATTATAAATTAAATTATAAATCAATTAAACGTGAAAATAAACTATTCAGACATCCAAGGAAGTTAATAATCACAATATATTGTCATATCTTTTACAATGTCATCATTAAGTTTAAACAATTAAATAATCATATGATAGTCACAAAACAGTGTTGAAACCTTTTTGTCCGAATCCTCGGTATTATTAAAAGTGTTAGCAATTTAAGGAAAAGAAATATTAGTTAGTAATAGTCAATAGATTTAATAGCATTGCATTAATCGATTATTTTTATATTAGAAAAATTAAATTAAAGCATAAAACTAATAAACTTGAAAAGCGATGCAAATATAAATTGTATTAAATTTAAAATAAAAATAAATAATTAATTTTTCGTTAAGAAATGATAATTTCATGAAATTAATAAACTTACAACTCCTGATGCCTTCATATTGGTTTTACGAAAAAGACAGTGAAACGGAAATATTCATGAAACGTGTGTCGACAATGGCGTACACTGTACTGTACAACACACAAAATATATGTACCATGTGTTTTTGTGCATTGCGATACAGCTATTAAATACTTTATATCAGTGTTATCACTGGTCATTAATTTTATATGGTATAACTTGTGACAGATTTGTTAAAATTATAAGCTCACCATATTTTTTTTAACACATTTAAAATTTTTAAAAATAAATCGTTTTGATATCAAGCTACAAATATTTCGTTTTTGTAAAAAAAGAATTAAATTATAGTTGATTAATATTAAGGTTGAATAACTTAATACCGGATATTTTATGAGCATAAACACAAAATTTATTTTTTAAATTGATATTTGATTCATTTATTATTAAAAACTTTACAAAAAAATATACAGTATGTCAAAATAATCACAAAGAAATTCTATAAGAAAACTTCTAGTTAATTATTATAAAATATTTTAAAAGCCAAAAACAAAACCATAAACTAAATATATTATTATGTTATATAAGTTAGATTCTCTGATCGCTTCAGTAGAATGAGTATAATTTGTTGATGAAACTTGCTTTATTTATGCATGAAATAGTTAAATGTGTTATAATTACAACGTCATATCATTGTAATCGTTATCATTAGAAATATCTAAATTGTCGCAATCGTTCATATCAGATACACCTCTCAATTCATTACCCATCGATACCAGTGATCTATAAATAAAATAGTTTTAATTTACCGCAATTAGTTATAGATGATAATACAAATTCATTAATATATGCGTTACAATACAATACCTTCCAAATGATTGTCTTTCCGTTTGGTCCTCAAACGTTTCTTCTATCACTTCTACAAACATTCTAAAAACCAAAAAACTTTTTGTTTACGTTAAAAATTTAACAAAAAATTAGTGGTACATATACTTCATTAGTTGTTTTTTAGCGTCCAACTTATCATCTTTTACTGAATAAATGAGATTAACAGCAGTTTGTATATTCTGGTAAATGGCATCATTCATAGCGAACACAAGTCTCGATGTCTCGTTTGATGGACTCGAGTCATTCACCGTTTCAATTGGGGCCATACTAATCATATTCAATTAGAATTAAAACAAACTAACTTTAATTACAACATATACCATAATTTAAATTTTACAAAAAAAATTATTTTATTATTTCAATTCAGATGAAAAACCTTGTGTGGTATAATGTCAAGAAGAATAAGCTTTCGAATGAGTTAATTTAAAAATCCATCATTTCATATAAAAGGAATTCAAGTTTTGTGCAATATTTAATACTCAAAGTTATTTCCCCAATAAAAGTGATAATAACCCGTGTATTTTTAATGGGATTTTAGGGATAAAATTTTTGCGTCACTAATGTTCGAATAGTCTATACACTGTTACCTGTTTTGATTTAACTGCTCAAAGTGATCGACTTGCGACCACAGCGAGTGTCTGCCGCGCAGAGAGCATCTCGAGGAAGGCATCACTTGCAGCACATGTTTCACTGCCCTCCACTTTCGCACACAACTCTCGTCCACTTGAAACTGTCGGCTCGCCTTACGATTGCTATTCTCTTCCGCGTATTTAATGACCTGTAGTTTAAATTGCGCTGTATATGACTGACGTTTTGGCGGCATATTTAACGTCAAGCCTAATGTCATGTGATATGTACGTATCAGTTTAGAATCACTAGAAAATTAAAGTTAAAGGACAATGTTTGTTAACATGTAAAATAAGGTGCGGCCTATAATTGCAAAGTAGGGGGTATTTTATTCTCCACTCATCAATTATGTTATGGTTAGATAATCAGTTGTGGATAATGTGTTGTGTTTAATTCATTTACCTGACAATTTTAAATTATTTTCAAATATACTAAAGTATTGATAGTCTTACACAAAATTGATACCGAATTAACTTTTAAATCGAAATTTTTAAAAAATTTTATAACAAACCTAAGTTAAAATTGAAGTTCCTATTCATAAACGTTAGTTTAAATCAAAATCTTTAACTCATTTTAAGTTTACCGTGAAATTTAAAGTCTCTACACAATGAAGCGTTAAAAATCGATGGAAGTTTAAACAATTCTTTTGTGGCCAATTTTCAGTCTTTTTGCCACTTTTACGATCACAAGCTTTTTATTTATAACCAGATTGTTGTTTAAATAATCGAGTTTAAAATGTGATTTTTTAAATTAATAAAAATAATTAAATTATTTTAATAAACTAAAATTAATATATTAGAATAAAGTGTTTTTCTAATTTACATTAAAATGAGAACATAACAAATTAATTATAAATCCGTTAATAGACATATATTAAGCTTAAATATAAATTTCCTAAAATGATTGGCATTGTAAGCGGGATTCAGACACGCGTTCATGTTTTCAGTCTCGTATTTTAAATAATCGATCCAATGAGAGATGGTTTTGGTGACATCGCTCAGCGTTTGCGACGATTGAAACACTTTGAGCACCACTGGTTCCACGTCTTTGTACTTTTGCGAATGGAGCACATGTTTCATTGTGCGAACCGTCGATTTGAACACTGAATTCCATATGTCTTCGATTATTTTATTGTCTATATTTTTCTGCAAGTTTTTATTAACGTAATCGCTATACTTTTTCGATATGTCGACATTAAGCAAATTGAGAACCTTATCGATGTCTAACTCTATCTTCTCCTTATTAGACACTTCTTCGCTCACATCTGTGACGTGAGCCACACCTCTACCCGTTGGCAGAGAATTTTCACTGTCTTTGTACAGTAAATTCATTTCTAGATCAATATTTTCCTCATTTCGTTTATTATTTTGTTCAATAGTTTCGTTAATACTTTGCGCGTCTAATGATATAATAAGATGAGGATATTCGCGAATAGCACTCAACAATATCTGTCCATCTTCCCAATACAGAAACAAAACTGGAATATCGATGTCGTCGTGTCCATCACCAGACATCGCAAACATTGGCGACGATTTGGAACTGGTATGCGCGACATTATCGATCACAATCACACCCAAACCACCCGCTCGTTGAACGTTACGCGCTTTGTCGATGAACATGCATTCGCCGCGCTCTACGATCGCTACTTTGCCATTAACTAATGCTCGATTATTTAATGGCCATTTGCACGCACTTAATGGTTGAGACATAATCACATTACCCTCAATCGGTTCGTCAACGTTGGACAAGTCGAGTCCAAACTGCGCAGGACCTGCTGAGAGAACCATTTTCATCATTAAATTACTGCCTTTACTTTTAGGCAAATTGAATGATATGGCGCGCAATCGTTGCTCGTTTTGCAATATTTGTTGCTTGGAAAGAGCTATCATTTCTTGCATAAATTGAGCGCCTTCTTCGGCATCTGCTTGACTGGCAGCTGCCGCTGAATTATGCACTAACTGTACCCTACCATCCGCTAACACAACAACAGTTATTCCTAGTTGTTTCACAATATCGAGATGTTCCTTATTAGACGCGGAAAACTCTGAAGCTTTCAATTTGGGATATCGCGAACTCTTAGGTTTAGTTAATGTGTGCGATGAAGATATTTTACTTAAATTATAAACAAAGTCTTTCATATTCGTGCGAATAGTATTTACAAAGTCTAAACCATGAGTTTTGCCGAGAGATATACGAGTATTTGGACATTGACGCACATGTGACGCACTCTCGTCAGTGTTGTAATTGTAAAACGTTGTTCTATGATTGAAAAATCTATTGCTGCTGTTGTTAGTACTTTGTTTCGATAACCATAAAGGCAACAAATGAGCTTCAGTTGTAAATATAAACTCATCTAAATCTAGATCAATATCTTCTTTTGCAGCGAACAATAAGAATAAGTATTTAAGTGTTTCGGCCAAAACAAAAGAATCCATTCTGTCTTCGTGACCACCAGTTCGGACGTCCTTCACAGCAGCGAATCCGCAGTCAACTCTCGCAAAGTTCTGTAAACTTCGCAACACTTGTTTTCCTACTTCTTGGTAGTGCGGATCACCTGTGGCTTTATATAAGAAATATGTACTCTCGAGAAATTCGGGACGCAATGGATGATGAGCCCAATGAACGTTAAAATCTGTGGTAAAAGCTTCGGGTAAAAATTTATGTCTTTGCGTTATCTGATATAACATTTCGTGAGTTTCTATCGCCGGTTTAATATCGCCTTTCAGCACTTGAAGTCCGGGCCAAAACGCGAGGAGTGCATCCATAAAATTCTTCGCCTGATTGTGTGGTCGATGCATGTGAACGTCAACGAGTAGTGGTCCCTGACTCACATATTTCATGACTCCGGCGTAGTGTCTATTGAATCGCTCCAAATAATTTTCGTCACCCAATAAAATGTAAGCTTTAAGACAGTATTCGTAATACGAGTCAATGCCAGCGCCGACTCCCGACTCTCTACGAATCCAATCTCCAGTGTGAATGTTTATTACATTGCCAACCAAGTCTGACTGTCGGTGTCTTTGTTTCCACAAATAATCCATTGCTTTTCGAGCTTTTAGCTATTCATTACATGATTATACATGATTACATAATCATTTATAAATTATAAGTTTATTAAGCTTATTATTACTTCAAATATAGGATCACCAGTTAGTCTACTTAAGGCAGCGAATTCAAGAATCATGGTTCCCGCACACGACGTGCACGTCTCGCGAAGAGTACCCACTTTTGATGATTTCAGTCCATATCTCAGATTTATCTTTATTTCCGATGTCATAAAATAAGATGAAAAACAATTTAAAAACACAATTAAACCACAAAGCTATAGCACACAATACCCGTGGATGTGGAATGCCTGTTGAAGTGTTGAAAGCGGGCAGTAATCGATATCCGAGATCTCTAGCGAGTGCTAACAGTTGTCCGGAATACCAGTGCATTCGATCAAATCTTTCCTGCATTAACTCCGAGAGTATGTGAGCACTAATGAGACCGCCAACCATTCGAATGTTGGTCTCAAAAACGGATACAACAATATCTGAATCAAAGTTAACGTCACGTATTACGCGCGCAACTGATTTCTCAAATTCACTATAATTGCCAAATATCTACAAATAATTTTAGAACAAAACTAGATTTAATATTTCTACAATTAAATGACGTCATCAAGTAAATGAAATTTTTTAGAAAACAAATTTGCGATAATTATTTGAATAATTTACCACAAGAGTGTCAAGAGTATCGACAAGTGTGAGCGAGAAGTTTCCCAACGCGTCGTCGACATCACCTCTGTTTGGTTCGCTATCTCTGTATCGACCTTTACATGAGAGTGGCATCAACTCGTCTGCTGGATATGCGACATTCATGTATGATTCATACGCGTGAATAAACATCTCTTTCGATTCATCGCTAACACACACATTAGAATTAATTAAAATTAAATTTTACTTAGAATTTTATTTAATAAATTTATGGGTCGGGCATCAAATACCGGAGTTGTATTCGTTCGTCGTTTGTCATACAATTAACGCCATTAATAATTAATTGCAATATAATTAATTTAATAACAATTAAGTGAATCAGATGTAGAGATAAACGTTTCATAACTGGTTTGCGATGTTTTTTTATACAATTGTTTATATTATTATTTAATCATACACTAAATATACTATTATTAAAATAAATTGATTGTAAACTTTAACAAAATTACGTCATTATGTCTACGATTTATTTACAAATAAACTGTACAACACATCACTTATAACCATATTTACGTTAAATGTTGCGCTAATAACTATAATCACTGAATCGCTCGCTAAAGTGACGATATATGATGTCCATTCATCTCATTAATAATGTCCACTGCGTTTGAGGCGATTGTTTGCGTTGGTATCGATTGAATGGTCAGTGAAATGATGTGATTAACCCGTAATCACCCACACATTACTCTCACTCGCAACATATCTCCAAACTCTCCGATTCATTGCGCACATCTCTACGCATATCATTGAGATTTAGATCTAAAGCTTTTAAACATTTTCATGTCATTCAAACTCACTTTTGCCTAATATTTAAATTGTGTTTCGCGTAATATTGATGAATGGTCGAAATATTATAAGATGTTTCATTTAAATTTTTATTCATCACTATTACTACTTTAATTTCACAATTGATATTTTATAGATAGATATAAATATAAGATATTAAGATATTTTATAATTGCAAAATTTCTCAATCGTTTCTTTATATATTTTTTTGTGGTTATAATGAATTTTTGTCAGTTTTCGCGAAATTTGGGCTTTAAACAAATATCCCATCTGAGGTGATTTATGATCCAATATTCTTTAGGTAATACATGACTAAAATGTTTATGGCAAAACTTCCTCGTTTTTCCGGTGTATATTTTGGTCTCAGCCTGTTTGTTACAAACCCCTATAATATTTGAAAAAACTGAAATCAACTCTGAAATCTATAAATTTTAACAAACAAAAATTTAGAAAAAATTGATAAAATTAGAACCACGATCATAGAAGTCTGTGTTAGGTTACACGAGGTATAAAACTACATGGAGCGTACAAATTAGATCTCCAATTTCATACGGGGTTACAAACTCACCAGATTTAAGTGAAAATTTTTTCACATTTTCGCCAACATATTGATTATATCTATTGCTCATAGAATTTAAGCGACAACTTCTCAAAGTCTGGATTTTGACGCTTAATTAAAGTGGTTATATTTTCATTATTTCTAATTGGGGGCAGAACCTGTTAAAACTCTATCCCTCCCATAGACTACGTATACCGTCATTCGTATTCGTTATTAACTTTAAATCTAAGAAATTTTTTAAAATAGAAAAACTGCACATGCGTTGTGTGCGCACTAAAAACACGTTGCAATTGATTCCGTTTTCCGTCATTCATTTCATTGTGTGGTCGCTAACAGTATCTTTAATTTCATTCAATTATTGTCGGTTAAATTAAATCGAAATAATGGCTCAGCGCTACAATTTTAAGAGCATAACAGTTGTTCCGACAACCAAAGAGTTTGTCGATATAATACTATCGAAAACGCAACGAAAGACACCAACTGTTGTGCACAGACATTACAAGATATCGCGAATCAGACAGTTTTACATGAGGAAAGTGAAGTTCACTCAACAGAACTTTAGAGATAAATTGGAGCTCATTGTTACCGAATTCCCCAAAATGGAGGTATAAATTCGTATAAAATTGCATTATTGTTTATTTGAGTTAAATCACTATTAAATTACAATTAACAGGAAATTCATCCATTTTTTGCTGATCTAATGAACGTGTTGTACGACAAAGACCACTATAAGCTGGCTTTGGGTCAATTAAATACATGCAAAAATCTAATTGATAAGTACGTGTATAATCATGTTTTAAATTGATTTGTTGGCACACTTTACGTGTTTGAGTGTGATTTGCTGTAACACTCAAACCCCGTTACTGTGCGATAGAAAGTTCATAAATTAATTAATTAACCAGGAATTGGTGATTGATTTTCTTGGATCAGTCTTTTTTAATACATTTCATTGATTGCTTTAATAGTATTGGTCGCGATTATTGTCGTCTATTAAAATATGGCGATTCGCTGTATCGCTGTAAACAACTAAAAAGAGCGGCGTTGGGAAGAATGGCCACAATTATGAAGCGACAAACTCAGAACTTGCTTTATCTCGAACAAGTGAGGCAACATATATCGCGTTTACCATCGATAGACCCAAACACGCGAACATTACTGATATGTGGCTTTCCTAATGTTGGAAAATCTAGTTTCATCAATAAGATAACGCGCGCCGACGTTGATGTGCAACCGTTCGCGTTCACCACTAAATCGCTTTTTGTTGGACACACTGATTATAAGTACTTGAGATGGCAAGTGATCGACACGCCAGGCATTCTCGATCATCCATTAGAGGAGAGAAATACTATCGAAATGCAATCAATCACAGCACTCGCTCATCTCAAGGCGTGTGTGTTGTACCTCATGGATCTGTCCGAACAGTGCGGACATTCCATTGAAGACCAATTAGCACTTTTTAACAATATTAGACCATTATTCTCCAATAAACCTATTATTATTTGTGTTAATAAAATAGATATTCTTAAAATAAGTGAATTAACCGAAGATAAGCAAAAAATATTTGAGGAATTGAAACAAACCGGTGTTTTAATTCATGAAATGAGTACATTCACAGATGAAGGAGTTATCGAAATGAGGAATGAAGCGTGCGATCTATTATTGGCACAAAGAGTAGACAATAAGATAAAGAATAAACGATTTGAAGCATTAGCTAATCGTTTACATGTGGCGCTTCCAAAACCAAGAGACGATAAGGTAATTACTGATTATTTATTTATTTTTTCATAATAGAGAAACTTTATGATGATATTAGATCCAACTCTCAATGAATAATGTAGAAAAATATTGGCTTAGAACTGATAAATTACCGATTTTGTTATGAAATAAACATCGACGAAAGAATGTATACTTATTTTAAATTTTGTATTATTAGGAACGATTGCCATTCATTCCTGAATCTGTGATACAAAAACGAGCAGCGATGCAAATCGAGAATCTGAGGAAAAAAATTCTTGAACGCGATATCGAGCTAGAAATGGGTGACGACTACGTGTTAGATCTTAAGAAACGGTTTGATATCGAAGGCGAGCAAAAGTTCGACATAATACCCGAAATATGGGAGGGACATAATATCGCTGACTTTGTTGATCCCGATATCATGAATAAGTTGGAGGCATTGGAGCGCGAAGAGGAATCGAAAATTAATGATGGTTGGTATGATATCGATGACGAGTCGGAGGACGACGAGACTAAGCGTGTCAGAGGTTTGGCGAAGAGAATAAGGGAAAGAAAAGCAATCATGAAAGTTGAGCAGCGAATGAATCAAACAAATAAACCAAAGTTACCGCGAACTGCGAAAAAGGTAATCATTATTTGAAATGTTTTATAAGTTACTTTAATTTTCTTATGATGAGCAATATATACCAGTTCTGATTCACTGAAAACCTCGTGTGGTGTAATTGTACTTCTGATCAATAATATAATGTTTTGATATAAATTTTATATGAATACATAAATTATTCATTTTTTATATTTTAATTTTAGAGAGATAGAAGCGTTAGTGGATTGAGAACGCAAATGAGAGGCTTAGGAGTTGATATTTCGAGTGACGAAGAGGTAATTATTATTTTGATGCAAAATTATTTAAAATTTTATAATTGACTGATTCACACACGATTTAATTGTTTAGGATCAAAACTACGACAGAGCTGTTATCGAAAAAAGAGATTCGCGACCAATAAAGAGAAAGCGTGAGGACAGTGAGGGAAGAGTTAGAAGCAGCTCGAAATTGCCTCGCGATCAGTCCGGTGTCAGAGATGTTAAGGTTTGTACCGTATTTCTACACTACTTGTTCAAGTAGTTTATAGCAAATTGTTTTGATAATTTAAAGTATATGATGAAACTTCTAATACCAAAAAACTTACTGAATTACCGTGTTGTTTCAGTTCTGCTACTGATGAGTACTTTAATGTATCTTCAAATTAACTTTTATGTTTTGCTTAATGGACTGTTATTGATTGTGTTTTGAATTGTTTACTTACAGATGAGAAAGAAGGTTAGATTTTTGGGTAAGAAAGCGCAGACAGTGTTCAACAGAAATGCGCGCAAAGGAGAAGCGGACAGAAAGATATTGAATGTCAAGCCTAAACATCTATTCGCTGGAAAAAGAGGATTAGGAAAAACGCAGAGACGATAATATAAATATATATTATTTAGTAAATAAATTATTTTAGCTTTTGGTTCATGAAAAGCTCTGTTAATAATTGTTTTTTTTTTGGTTACTTCAAGTGGTTGTAAATACATTAGCATTTAATTTAAAATAAATTTTTCCATAACTTATTATTTTTAAACATATCTAAGGCTTATTAGTATAATTATAATTTTGGAATATTCTTATAACTTTTATAATTAATTAAAAAAGTTCTCTTTAAAAAATGATTTATCAAAACTATTGAAATTATTCGTAAGAGCTGTCACGTGGTTAGCGGTAATGTCGTCCAACCGTATAATACCGTAAAAGTATATTGCAAACTTGTTTCATTTTAATTATTAAATTTAATCGATATTTAAGTAATTAAAATGTTGCAAATAGTAAATTAGAAAAAACTAAAACGTTATAAAGAAAAAATTTGGGCGCCAAACAACACAAACACTTGGGTTTCTTTCTCCCGAAAAACAGAAATGTGGTCAAACTATAGTGTTATGTCACAGTGATAGAACAGATACTACAGTAATGTTAGCGGCAATAACTTTTATTATAGCATCACTTTATATTCGTTTCTATTTGTTGTCGTTATTTATGTTCGAATCAGTTTGAATCACTATTTTTGAGTTGAGTTGAGTGAAAATACGATTTGATATAACGTTATAAATATTGATAGTCTAACACTTGCTTCATAAGTGAACATGGCTTCGAGTAAAGCCAATAAGAAAGTAATGTTTGATTTGCAGAAACAGTTATCGAACACAAACAGAGAGTTGCAGTTAACGCAACAAATCAACGATCAGTTGGAGAAAATCCGGGCCACGTTATCGAAGATCACAGAGATTTCGGAGCGACTTCAATACCAAATCGCAGATTTGGACGACAATGAGCGCGAACTGCTCCACGAAACGCAACGCGACGCTAAGTTGGAGCTGAAGAGTTACGAGAATCGCTACCAAATGCTTAAGCGTATTCAGGGAAACGGATGCGTTCTCGCGGTTAAACCGATTGCTATCCGTTCGCCAACTCATACTAAATATTACAATGATGTCACCGATGAAGAGTCCTCTACTGACGACGAGCCTCATAACGATACACCAGTTAAGGCAAAAAAGGCAATCATTAATGGCAGAATCGATTACAGGGAAGACTCGGAGGAACCGTCTGAAGACGAGACCGGAGATCGAAAAAGTGCGCGAAAATCGTTTTCGCCCAATCGTTTCGACGCGTCGCACACTAAGTCTAGCAAACGGAAACGTATTGTTCCCGAAAGATTCGATGCGGAAGTTAAGTCGTATTATAATCGATCGAAACGCGAGAATGGTATGAAAAATGATGAGTAAATTAATGATATGTTGAGAACTCGAATATGATTGTAAAACCTAAAAAAAAATATCGCAAATTATAATCAAAAAAAATTGCTTGGATATGTAACCATTGAAAAACTCTTGTAAATGTCATGAAATTAGATTTATAAAACACTATAGTTGTCATTCGCATATTTTTGTATTGAATGTGAAATAATTGTGAAATGTTTAATAGTTTTAATTTCACTTCTTCTCTAATTAATAGGAAATCGTCGTTTATTTTATTGTTTGGCATTACCATTGGTTTTTTCATTAATATTTTATTTCATTACTTTTTATTACACTTTAATTTCAATGTAAACTTTAATACGTTAACACACTTTTTCTTAATTTTTTTTATCATTTATGCGTTATTTATCAGTAAATCTAAATGTAAATATTTGTATTTAAATTCATTTTAGACCAGTTTTGATAAAAAAAAGCGGGATTAAGTAAGAATTTTACATTAAGTATCATATAATCAATATCAATAAAGTTTGAATTCGACAGCATTATGTGAATATAAACATTTTCTTGGTATTTAAGTGAAAATATGTAATGCCATCGACAGCGAGTCTCAATTTACCAAACTATGGTTTGTGCTACTAAATCAACAACAGTGTAGTGTATCTTCACAGATATTTAACTTTGTCTGCACAGTCTGGCACTTAAGTTATATATTCCACACAATTATAGCATGTTTTGTAAAACATTTAATATTAATTTAGTTTACTAATGTGTTTAAAAATATATATCTATATAAAATGTAATTTTTAACTATTAAACATTTAAATCATTTCATAATAAATTGATCGCCAAAACCGAATAAGTGTTGCGTAATTTTTTTTATAACTGAAAACATTTTAGTTTAAAAACTAATTTCTCCCAAAGAGAGTATTATAGAAATTATTAACTGTAAAGTATAAATAACGAAATAATTTCTGGTTTGAAATTCATTAATTGTATTGGATTTTAAGCCAAGTTTTTCAGTCTACGAAATTCAAATGAATTATCGAATAACGCATTAATAAATAAACGTTATTAACGTATTACCCTTTTTTCGTCATTTCCTTATCGTCACTCAACGAAACAAACGCTGAAAAGCGAGTGAAACGAAATAAATGATTAGATGTTAGTTGTGAGCGATTTGTTACACCGTGTTGTGTGTCTGTGTATGTGCTTATATATACTGTATTTATTATTGCATTATTTAATATATATTCATTTATTTAGTGTGTGTGTTCACTGTATAGACACTAAATACTAATTGTGTTTTCATAAAAATGTGTGTTTCATTAAATATAAATAGAAATACGGTTTCGTCTAAATATTGAGTGTTCATCACAACTAAATGATATTTAATGCGCAAAAAAATTAAACAAACAACTGATTTGCTGAAGACGTTTGTTGTTTGATCGCAGTGTTTAATTAGATTTGGATAAACAAACGCCACTTATTTTCAAGCATCAAAATTTTCACAAAATAATACAAATTATTAATTGCGCGTAAATTAGTGAATCATTTAATTAATTATGGAAAGTGTGTAGTAATAGAAAGTTTTTTGCCGTTTCGTTAAGTCATGTGATTCGTCAGAAAACGTCAACTAACTATGACTTCTCGATGTTTTATAGCAATTAAAATATGAATACTAAGCGCACGTCAGTATCGCAGGCAATAAACAACCGCTACATGTATTAAATTAATTGTTACACTATTATTGTTTTTTTATGAAAACTGGAAATCATGAGCGATAAAGTGAAAGTCGCGATAAGAGTTCGGCCATTCAATCGAAGAGGTAATCAACTAAAATACAGTAGAGTTATGTTAACGTTATTTGAGTTATTCATTCTCGTTACTCATATTTCTTTTGTTTATTTCTTATTACGTGTTATTAAAGAGATTGAATTGAGCACTAAAAATGTAGTGGAAGTGCGTAACGATCAAACTATTCTTCATCACATCACCAGCAATGGTATTAAAGGAGAGAAAGGCGTCAGAAGTCCTAAAGTAATGTCTAAAATGATTTATGTTTATTATTATATCTAAATCTTGTTTTGTGATCTAAATATATATGTTTTATAATATATGTTTGATCTTTTTTGCGATATATAAACTGAAATTTTTTACGAATGTGTGTACAAACACCGCAAACAATCTTTGTGTGTGACGTTTTAATGTAAAGAGATTTGTTTTATCAAATGTTTCACTAAAAAAATATTTTTATTTTATATTTTGAAATACATTTACTTAGAAATGAGATTACGTAACCCTTCAAACACTTGTCATTTCTGTCTGGTTCTGTAAACGCTAACGCGATATAGTATTTTGCGCATTAAAACAAAACTAGAGTGGATTATTATTATTATTATTATTAGACTGAAACTCTGTTTTTTCAGATCAAAGCAATTTTGTTGTCTCGGTATTTCGCGAAATCGATGCACACATTTTTTTGTGAGGATGAATAGCACCACCCATTTATGCGTATTATTTGATAATTCTATCGTTATTATTATTATTATTATTTGCGAATTAATAATTGTTGCGTTAAAGCGAAACAATATTTCCTCTTTCGTAATCAAAGAAGAAGTTTATTAATCTTTTATATGCTTTATTTATTTTGGTTAAAATAAAAATCAAATGTTTTTTTTATAGGAAAAATAACTCATTTTTTTGCGTATGAGTCAGTGGTTGTTAATGATCGCAAGAAATCCATTTTTGTTCGCGAAATAAGTTACGGTTCTCTGTCATAATTTTTTCATATATTTCCTGCATGTTTGGAAATAATTATCCGCTTAATTAAATTAATTAATATAAGCCATAACGCG
Source organism: Steganacarus magnus (assembly GCA_034698365.1). Classification (NCBI taxonomy): domain Eukaryota; kingdom Metazoa; phylum Arthropoda; class Arachnida; order Sarcoptiformes; family Steganacaridae; genus Steganacarus; species Steganacarus magnus. The sequence continues at coordinate 15,289 of JAQIVF010000326.1, forward strand.
ATAAATAGTTGGAAAATTAGCAAATATTTATTTTTAAGATTTTAGTGTGTTTTTCTTTTAACCCAAATTAAAGAATAATGTAATATCTGGCGTTTTACTTTAATTTATTGTTATTGCGCATCAATTCTGTTTTGTTCACGATTTACCAAAATAAAAATCGTGTAAAACATATTATTTTAGTTGTGATCCATAGCTGTTCGGTAAACTATGGCTGTTATATAACATCGTTGCACTGTAATGCGCGTAAATGGCATTTTTTAAACGAATCGAAAGATTTTAATCATTTGAGTGAAGCTAAAGTCAAGAGAGTACAAACAATAATTTCATTATACATACGACTTAATATAGCATTTATTATCGCAAGTGAAGCATTAAGTTCCATAGACACGGTCAACAAACGCATTTGTGATCTTAATTATGTCAATGATAAGCAATAAACTAAACATTGTTTACTTTTCTCTCAGAGTTAATGACAAGTGCCATACAGTAGTCTTATTTACAGATTTTAATTTTGCTCTTTTTAAAACGCAACGCAAAAAAAATATTATTAACATCTTTACAATTCTTGACACAACTGCTTATCAGTGAAGTATGACTTAAAATTATAAACTCTTGCTAACAAAAAAATTCTTCTTTATACAACTAATACAACTTAAAGAATAGCTTTTGTTGCGATATATAATGGTTTCATAATAATGTGTTCGCACCGTATTATCTCGGAGTTAAATGAAAAAAGTTTTTTTCAAATTATAAGTTTTTGTTGTTAGATTCTCATATATGTAAGTAGATTTGGTTTTAATGAGTTCAACTAAAAAGTTATTCATGTTTTGAAATGTAAGTTAGTTTCGTAATGCTGACTGACTACAAGTCCTTGACTAAGAAAAAAGTATTTTTGCATAATTGCCGAAATTAAAGCAATTTTGTTAAATATTTGAAACAAGTGCGACTATTTTAGAAACTCATTTTGGTTTTTTGAAGTTTAATATTATTTAATTTATTGCTTCGCTTACGAGATAATTATAAACTACAGACAATATACAGACATTAGATTTATTTTGAAAATACAAATAAAGAATATTCTGGTTGCGCTTTATTTCTCCCATAATTTACGCGAATTAATCAAAGCATTCATTTGTTAACTGGCGATTAACTTGTCAGTGTTCATTGTTTAAGTGTGACACTAGCTTTGTTTTATGGACAAACACACATGAATCAGTCATCGAAAATTGCTCAATGATTTCAACAATTGAAACTTTGTTTTTCATGCTCAGTAATATTTAATTCAATTTACTACGCCGTATATATACAACATGTACTGACTGTACAGTACTGCCAATAATAAGTTTTCCACAGTTCAGCTTCAGTTAGCGTATGTATTAGTTTTAGCTGAAAGTCTAGTTTTTATATTAATACAAATTATTAGAAAACCAGGTGATCACCAAAAATAAACTGATTAGCATTATTTTTAGACTGACAGCATAATCTTTTTTTTCCTTCATATGTGATAATTGTTTTTAAAAAATTTCAAAACCATTATTTTTAAATGTTATAAACAAAGGAAATTGTCAACACATGTCTCGAGGCAGAGAAATAAAGTTACTTAAATAAAATGTACAATATTTTGGGTCATATAGTTATTTCCGTTTTTTGCCGTAAAGAAAAAGAAAAGTAGCAAAAATTTTATTCTTTCAAAAGCTTAAATTCTCATTACTAATGCCATAGAGTTTTTAAAGAGTTATTTTCTTAATAGTTTTTTGAATTTCATAGTTGTTGAACATTATTATTAAGTCTTATACTGAGATAACAATAATTGCTCGGAGAATAATTTTAAGGATTTACTAAAAACCAATTACTAAAAAAATTGAGAAAAGAGGCTTTAAAAGTTGTGATACTAAAACCTTAATAAAAGCAGACTTTGCGGTTTAAAGAACATGAACTTTTTATTATAGTTTATTAGTTGAAAATTTAATAAAAAATATATATAGTTTTTGGCTTAACGACAATTAATGAGTTAAAAATTACGGTGAATTGAGTGGTTATCTTGAAATGCTGATTAATTACACTCTAATAGCATGTAACACATATCCTTAACATTCTTTAAAACTAACAGATAAAATCGTGTAAGAATTTATTTTGACCTTTTTTTGGTTTTTTACTTGATTTTAATTTTACATAGGTTTTAGTGTTAAAAATTTTATGAATTATTGGAGTATGAAATTTTTTTAAATCAAATGAATTTACAATGTGTTTTCGATTTCCTTATCTGTGCTAAGAATCTCGATATTTATTTTAATATGTGATGTACAATAAGACAACTTTCCAAACGGGGTTTTATGATAGTAATTGAAAAATATAGGTAATGATTGCGTGTTCGCGTATAATGACAGTTATTCAAAGCGTGACAAAACAGCACTTTCGTGTTATGCTGTTATGCACTGATACTAAAGAATAATATGTTTGCTGTGTATATAATTATTATAAGGCTGTGTAGATAAAGGAACGCGTATTGATCGCACTAATGCGTAACACTATGTAACTATATTTGGTTTGATTTGAAATTTGTTTATTGCTTCTCACTAATGGTTAAAATGTAAATTTTGTTTTCATAATAGGTATTCGCATTCGATAACTGTTTTTGGTCTTTTAACGAGAATGACGCACATTTCGCGAGTCAACACGTTGTATATAAAGCGTTGGGAATTCCGGTGTTGGAAAGTTCGTTCGAGGGATACAATGCGTGTATCTTCGCTTATGGACAGACCGGTAGCGGAAAATCTTACACAATGATGGGAACGCCTAATGATAAAGGATTAATACCTCGTTTATGTGACGCTATCTTCGAACGCATTGCAGTAAATAGCGATCCCGACTCTAGTTTTAAAGTGGAAGTGTCATACATGGAAATATACAACGAAAAGGTTCACGACTTACTCGATCCAAAGGGAACAAAACAAATATTAAAAGTGCGCGAACATAACATATTAGGGCCATATGTTGATGGCTTGTCAACACTTGCCGTGAGTTCATTCAAGGAAATCGATAATTTGATGACAGAAGGAAATAAGTCTCGAACAGTTGCGGCAACAAATATGAATTCGGAGTCGAGTCGATCGCACGCAGTGTTTACCATAACATTGACGTGTTCAGTACGTAACGATTCAGTTACAGGTGAGAAAGTATCGAAAATGAGTTTAGTCGATCTCGCGGGCAGTGAACGCGCAATAAAAACAGGTGCTGTGGGTGAACGACTCAAGGAAGGCTCGAATATCAATAAATCGCTCACAACTCTTGGCTTAGTTATTTCAAAGTTGGCCGATCAAGCGAGTGGTAAAACAAGGGAACAGTTCGTTCCTTATCGAGATTCAGTGTTGACATGGCTGCTCAAGGATAATCTTGGAGGCAATTCCAAGACAGTTATGGTCGCCACTATAAGTCCAGCTGGAGATAATTATGAAGAAACGCTATCTACTCTTCGCTACGCTGACAGAGCGAAACGTATCGTTAATCACGCGGTTATTAATGAAGATCCAAATGCCAGAATTATTCGAGAATTGCGTGAAGAAGTGGAACAACTGCGAGAACAGCTGATGAACGCCACCCAACAATCGGAACTTCAAGAGAGACTTAATGAATCGGAAAAATTGATTCTAGAAATGACTCAAACTTGGGAAGAAAAATTGGAAAAGACTGAGAAAATTCATCAGGAAAGACAACAAGCGTTAGAAAAAATGGGAATTTCTGTTCAGGGATCTGGCATTAGAGTAGAGAAAGGAAAGTTTTATTTAGTGAATCTGAACGCTGATCCATCACTCAATGAATTATTAGTGTACTATTTAAAAGAGCGAACACTTATAGGTCGCAGTGACGCCAACACAGAGCAAGACATTCAATTGTCTGGCGTTGGAATAATGCCTGAACACTGCGTTATTGAGATCGATATGTGCAGTAACGAGCTATTCATCACTCCTATGGAAGGGGCGCGAACGTGTGTCAATGGCTCCGTTATCAAACATAAATCATTTTTAAAACACGGCGATCGCATTTTATGGGGCAATAATCATTTCTTCAGACTGAATTGCCCGAAATCGACCAATCAAACCAATACTGTATCTTCCGATGATCGACCCATGGATTATGAGTTTGCCAGAGAAGAACTTATGTTGAATGAAATGATAAATGATCCGATTGAGGGAACTATGAAAGCATTAGAGAGACAGCACGAATTAGATAAGAATAATGCATTAGAAGAGCAAAAACAAATGTACGAAAAACAGCTGAAAAAATTAGCAAGCATTTTATCGCCGGGCACTCCATACGCTCCATACAGCTATTCCAACATATTTGATCCTTTTGGTAATTCTAGGTTTGGTGGTTCGACAAACAGCTTAGCGTCACCTAATGTCGCATCAAAGATGGAAAAATGGGCGCAAGAACGCGATGACCTTTTTAAAAAGAGTTTAACTAATTTGCGCGAAGATATCGTTAGGGCCAACACTTTAGCAATTGAAGCGAATCTTATCGCCGATGAAATGTCTAAATGCACTGAATTTAAGGTAACTCTACAGATACCTGCCTCTAATTTAAGTCCAAACCGGCGAAGAGGAGCTTTTGTGTCCGAACCCGCGATTTTGGTGAGAAGAAAGAACAGAGTCTCACAAGTTTGGTCAATGGAAAAGTTTGAGAATAATTTAATCGAAATGCGAGAGTTATATCAGGATTGGAAAGAAAGAGGAAAGCAAACCGATGGCGATATGGCGTCACCAGTTAACGACCCATTTTATGAATTGCAAGAAAATCATCATTTAATAGGAGTCGCAAATATATTTTTAGAAGTACTAGTTCACGATGTGATTCTCGAATATCATGTGCCAATTATCAGTCAACAGGGAGAGGTTGCCGGAAGATTGCTCGTCGAATTTGGTAGAATTGCTGGTCATATTGGCGAACGAATTGCCGACGCATCTCAGGAAAATTGCAGTCACTTGAATAGTAGTGATAATAATATTGACGATAACGAGTGTTTAGTGAATAGAAATCAAATCGTAGTGCGTATCGCTATTCGTAATGCGCACAAACTTCCAATTTGTTTGTCAAATTTTGTATTCTGTCAGTATTCGTTTTGGGGCTTTCAGGACTTAATAGTTGTTCCTTCGGCTGTTGATAATGAGTATCACAAACGAAGCGTTAGTGACGAGAAAGAAGATTTAATATTTAATTTTGATCATCAAAGAGATTTTACAATACCGATAACTGAAGAGTTTTTAGAGCATTGCACTGATGGAGCGCTTTCTATAGAAGTGTGGGGACATCGAAGTTCCGGCTTTAGTCCAACCAAACCTGGATGGGGTGTTGCGGACGCACAACTTAAAATGTGTCGGTCTTTATCCGATCGCTGGGCTGAGCTTAAGCGCAAAATTGAGCTGTGGGTTGAAATACAAGAGCTGAACGAACAGGGAGAGTATAATGCGGTGGAGGTTATACCTAAAACTGACATCGGAACGGGAGGTATTTATCAGTTACGACAGGGACAGCAAAGGCGGATGTCAGTGAGAGTCAATCCCGTACAAAATTCTGGAACACTACCAGTGATATGTGAGTCAATTAAAACATTATCAATTGGTTGTGTTTGTGTGAGATCTAAGTTGCAAAAACCTCTCGACTCTTACCAAGAAGAAGATTTGTCCACTTTGCGTGAAAAATGGACCGAAGCATTACATCGAAGAAGAGAATATTTAGATGATCAAATTAAAAGGTTATTTAATAAAACGGACAAAAAAAAAGAAGACACTGAACGCGAACAAAGTTTAATTGATCAATGGGTTACTCTAACGGAAGAGCGAAACGCAGTGAACTGTCCGTCTCCGGGTTCGGAAATACCGGGTGCGCCCGCCGATTGGGATCCACCGACTGCTATGGAGAGGCATATACCCGTCATATTTCTTGATCTCAATAGTAAGTTATCTTAATATTTCAATATTTATACCTCTACTCATTGTTTACTCTTCCTGAGTATTACTATGATAGCAATTCATCACACTATTAAATAGTGTTTATTGCATGATTTAAGCTTTAAAGCTTGAGATGAATTTGATAATTTCTACCGTATATAAATATATTGATAAAATTTTATTTTGAGTGACATTAAGAATTTTGAATATAATTTATTGCTAATCATGAATTGATTAGCGCTTTGTCATATCGTTGCTATGATGACTATTTTTCTATTGTTATTTAAAATTAATTAAATAGCAGTCAATTTGCTTAAACAGACTCTATATTATAAATATTTTTCAATTATAAATTTATGGTATTTTTATGTTAGAACTAAAACCATTTTCATTTATCCAAATTAAATGTGATATTTGCGCGTACTTTGATAATTTTAATATGTAATATAATATAGAAATAATATATTTATAAATATATAAATTGTTGCCACGATCGGTGAAATCTACATATTGATTAACTTAGGCTTTTATTTTTATTGCCCTATATTTTATGACTAAAATTACTGCCTTATTCTAATTAATATTTGATCGAATAACTTATATTACCATATTGTATAATCTTTAATTTTCTCATTATATCAAGTGAATTATAAAAACAGATTATTTAATATGGGGCAGTCGTAAGCATTTTTAAACTCCTTTTAAATGACGTGTTTAGAATTTATGATTTTGTAAAATTAAATTTTGTTCGTGTGATAAAAATAAAAATAGGCAAACGCCTAAACATACTGTATGATCATTATTAATTAGTTTGTCTAAATTAAAATATTGTTTTAATTAATTATATTAGTACTTACTTAATAGTTTCTAACACATAATTATATTTGACAGTTGTTTGCATTTTAAATTAACCTTCACTTTTGGGAAAATATAATGAGAAAGACGGGTATATGGGTATTGTTCGTTATTGTGGATATTTCGATGTACTCTTACAGTAATAGTTTGTTAACCTGCAAATGAGGGCAAATGATGCTTAAGCAACATTATTTTGTTTATGTAAACAAAAATTGGTAGTATTAAGCTTAAAAACATTAAACTTCAGCTTTATTATTAAATTATATTATAGCTTAAAGCAGTGTTGTTGATTATAAAATTTTTATTTTGCTTTTATTAAACTTTTGTTAAACATTTTGATTTTCTTTTTATTTTGCTTTCGTTTAAAATTTTAATTTTGATTTGCCTTAACTTTTGATTTGGGCAAAAGTAAAAGTTCAAATATTTTTTAACTTTTGATTTTACTTTCAAAGTAGATTAACACCAGCTTAAAGCTTATGATGATACAAGTAAAAAGCATTTCTGGTTTAAATATATATTACTTATGAATAAGTTTATATATTATATTATATTACTTATGATTAAGTTATTTTAAATGCATATTATATTTTTAAACCAAATAATTTAATTATATCATTTTAAATATGAATTTAAAATTTTGTTAGCCATTTATTCTGTTTTCATTTAAATTAATTAATGTCAAATTTATTTTAGATTAGATAATTTTTTGAGAATAATTAATAATAAATTTTCAGAACATTCAATAATTTTATAACAAAACTTTAATTATGCTATGACTTGTTCTCAATGAATTTTTGAAAACTTTCATTAAATATTAGAATTTAAACATTGGAATCTTCACAAATTGATGCTTTGAAATGAGTACATACGATAAATTCACTGCTCAATGAAATATAAAACTTAGCGCATCTCAGATTGATTTAAGCTTTAGATTTTTTGCCAGTCATTAGTTAACCATTGTTGTTCGTTCCGTTCCCTTATAATAGCAAAATTAGCAATTATTAGTAAATGCAGTAAAAATTTAAATACACCTAAATTAGCGTGTAATACTGCACACGTTATCGAAATAAAAAAAAGTGAATTTTTGATTAAAAAAATTGGTTTATTCAAGTTAATCGTTTTGTTGCATGTTATAAAGGAAAAGTAAAATGTTAAGTAAACGTTCTATTGCTCGCAAACACATTATTTACTGATAATTTAATGAAATGAAGAATCATAATTAAGAATTGAAAATGAATCAAAATTGTTTTAAGTTGAGAATAAGAATCGATATGTTTAATAAAATAAATTTAAAAATAACAATTAGAATTGAAGAAATATTACATTGTTAAACTATTATTAGGAAAGAACTAATATTAAATCTAATTATAACGATTTCTTTACAGTAATATTGTTTACGTATCACTGTAGTTGCAAATTGAAAATTTACAATAATTTGCAAAAAAAATCTTAGTTAAAAGTTATGCTTTATTTTTATTTGTTGTTATCAAAAAATTTAAAGAATGAATGCGTTGATTACCTATGATTTATACTGTACTAATTTCTCTCCTAAAAAGCTGACGATATGAGCATATCGAGCACAAGGGATAACGAGATTGCGGGCGCGAATTCAATTCTACCAAAAGAGCACAACGGAAGTGCGTTTTTCAATCTACCGATTGTCAGTTATTGCGAGAAAGAAGTGAGTGCAGTGGCGCTGTGGGACTCGTCAATGCATGACTCGTTACACCTGAATCGCGTGACACCAACTAATGAAAACGAACGCATTTATTTAATTCTTAAAGTAACTGTTCGTCTTAGTCATCCCGCTGTTATGGATTTAGTATTACGGAAACGACTCTCTATTAATGTATATAAAAAGCAATCATTAACGGGAAGACTATTAAAGAAAATTGGCAGAAATGACGTTTTAACCGCAACTGGTGTTACCTATGAAATTGTTTCAAGCATTCCTAAATCTAGTGAAGACATTGAAGACCGCGAGACATTAGCTTTAATAGCAGCTTCTGGTGGAGACTTAACTACTTTAGATGGCGAAAGTTATATCGAAAAGTACACAAAAGGTGTTTCAGCGGTGGAAAGTATTTTGGCACTCGATCGGCTCAGACAAGAAGTGGCTGCTAAAGAGTTGTTGGCCAGAAAAGGAAAGTTTAATGCAACCAATAGTTTGGCGTATCAGGAAGCGCTCATACGTAAAACTGCTAGTGTACCGAATATGGGACATATTTTCAATTCGCCAATTGGTGGCAGTTTTACTAAATTAGAGAAATCTGATTCATCTTTTGATTTGTCGTACATAGCAAATACCGCTTACGAAGGGTTAGACAAGATAAGGCAAAAAGCCAATTCTTTTCTTGGCGGTAGTGGTACCGCTAGTGGTGCAGCTTTTACGCACGCAATCCAGACTGAAAATCAACGACCATTTAGCAGCCCAACCACTGCTAAAGTAAATGCATCGAACGAACCCATTGCTACAAACAGAATTGCCAGCGCAGGTATACCAATGTTTTGAAATATTTTTTTGGTAGTAATTAATTTACGGTAGAAGCTTATTGGGACAGAATTTTAAATTTATTTCATATTTAATTTTTCAATTTAAATTTATATGTTAAATGCTAAAGAAAATAGAGTAAGAATAAATTTTAAAAACTTATTTAAATAACTTAATTTTTAAATAATCAAAGTTAATTTGCATTATTACTAAACTAGATAAGTTTTGTGATCAGAAAACTTTATTTACTTTTCGATAATAACAAGTTTTCACTGTATGCTTAATTATTTTAATTAATTTTCAATGTTTCTCTTATTCATGTTTAATCTACTACAGCTAATCGACCAAATTTTTTG
>JAQIVF010000327.1:0-24935 GCA_034698365.1 Steganacarus magnus
CTCTCTCTCTCTCTCTCTCTCTCTCTCTCTCTCTCTCTTTCATGCATTTACAAACACACACACACTCCACTTTTACAATCACTCGTTCAATTTACAGGTGTTTCGATTCACATAAAGTTCATTATTGACAATGAAATTAAATGCGATCATTAATTTCAATTAGTTTATTCATTTGTAATTCTTATAAAAATTTATGTCATTTCATATAAAATTTTATTACAATAGAATAATTAAAATATTAAAGTATTTTGAAACGTTTATCTAATCGCCCCCGAAATAATACTTATCTGCAACACACGTATATAAGTTACAAAATGTTACTTTCGAAAAACTATGAACTGTGATGTATAAAAATCTATAAATTGTTCATTATATTTTTAATTTGTTAGTGAGATTTTTAAACGATCAATAGTATATATAAAAACGGTTTTAGTTTTAGAAAAATAATTTTAAATATTGTATATACTAAAGTAAATTCACTTTATTTTATAAATATAGAATAAAGAAATTTTTATAAACATGAGAATCGAAGATGTGATTAAAATTTGTTGATATATATAAATAATTAAATATTTGAATGTAATTCGTATCGAAATTCAGAGAAAAAAATATAGATATAGATATGTTTCGCGAAAAAAATAATGTTATAGAGACGACACTATACTATACTCGTAATAATCTTGGAAACCATAAACAGCACAAAAGCAAAGAATCGAATACTATATGATAAAAGGGGGTAAGAAATTGGCAAAAGGCGGTCACAAATGCTCGTTTACCGCTCTTATTTATATGGATCGAGAGATAGAAAAGAAAGTGATCAGCTCTTCGTGTGCAATGAATTATTTAGGTGATAGTAAATGACAATATAGATGTAGAAGAATAAGAGAGAGCGGAGGAATGAAGGCAAAGATTGTCTTATGTGTGCTGCATGTGCTGTGCATGACGCACACAGTGCCGACCTATCAATAATTTAGTGAAGATAATTTGAAAGAGGAAAAACGAAAATACAGAGACCCACCGTTAAAAGTAATAATAGTAAATAAAAGGTATATTGTTGTCGACTTAATATCTCCGGAAAAACTTTTTTCCGTTTAGACTAAAGACCCTAAAACTTTTAGATTGTGTTTGTGTGCGATAATATCAGCGCTTATTGAGGGGAAAACGCCTTTATGACCATTACGTAGTAATATCTTATTTATTTACTATAAATTGGGAATAATATCACTATAAATTATTTACTGTAAATTATTTATCCTTAAAGGTTTTTTTTATATAACTCTACCGCCACTGAAATCCATTATTTACATTACTTAAGAAAATAAAATGTATTCGCTGATGGTTTATGCTTTTTACACGAAATGTATTAAATAGTTGATTAAATACATTAAATTGACTTATCTCTTAAATAATTAAACTTATAATAAATTTTAATTAAATAATTATTGTTGATATAAAATATGCAGCATATTTGACGTATCGAATATATGTTATTTTATTTGTTTTGAAAGAGTATTTGTTTTTAAGTAACTTGAGTTGATTTTTTTCTTAACCATTAAATTTAAATGTAATACCCATTCAGACACTTTAAAATAAAAGTAAAACGATTGTGTGTGTGTGTGTGTGTGTGTGTGTGTTGATCGCGTATTTAGAGTATTGATGAGATGGTAAGAAGAATAACAATGCGTTACCAATCGATTCGGTTTAGATGCGGATGTCTGTGGTATTGGGAGAGTTGGGCGATATTACACTCGAAACGAAAACGCTTGCGAGTCAGTGAAGTGTATATCATAGCCAAAAAAAAGTTTCCACATGTGTTAGCCAGCCATACCAATATACATCCATCGAGCATATCACCCATCATTCTCATTCTTAGACAAGTTAGCCCCAACTTTTTTTCTTGTTTCCTAAACTGATAATTGTATTGATGCATTGCGTCGATTCCTGTGTGCGTCTGAAATACTCAATTGTCAATACTATAGATCGTAATGTCAATAAAGAGCATAATAGTGTAGAGAATGGAAGTATGTGTATGAGAGAGAGAGAGAGAGAGAAAAATGCATTTTCTTTTACGGTAACTGATCAGTGTAGCAATAATGGACATTATAGCTTGTGCTGAATTTCTGTATTAGTACAGCTTTAGCAATAGTATTGAACTCACACATACACACACACACACAAAACAACTATAATTGCATATATTCCACTTTGATATAAAACTTAGTACTCTTCTCTTACTGATGGATGATTATGGGATTGTGTTGCTAAGGACACACAAATGCATGAGTCCAGTTAATGAGGCGGTCAGACTTTAATTACGAATATAAATAATGCCTTAGCAGTAGTGACCAACACAGATGCGTTCGCAGTGTATGTGTATGTGCTGTGTGTACTGTATGTGCTGTGTATGTGCATAACACTCTTCTATTAAAAGAAATAGATTTAGATTTAGACATTCGCATTATATCCCTTTTACAGTGTATGACTATGATATTGCATACTAGAGATTTGACCCTTCTATACCACTAGAGCGCCAGAATATATGAGGTTTCAGTTAATTAGTATTGCCTATTAAAAGTTTTTTCCGCTTTCAGAGATACCAAGAGACGCATTCGTATCCAATAGTCATAATTATCATAAAAACTTGTTTTCTCCGTCTTATTATCGATAAAAAGAAAATGCTTAAACCACACCACCGCTGAGAATGGCGTTAAGAAAATATCGAGATACAGTAACACAAGAAAGAGGTAGGATTTTTATCGTAACAAAATTTTATGATTGGCTCATATTTTCGCACGTGTGCTCTCATGTTGTGTGTGGTTTATGTTTTTCTTTATAAATGTTATTTAAGCAAAAAACAAAACAAGTGATGAGAGAGAGAAGAAAAGAGTGCCAGTATTGCAACAAATATTGACGTATGCCATATCTCACACTCAATTTCACTGTTTTCAAAGTGAAACAACACACTAGTATAACAATACACAAAAAATACAATTTTCGACAGAATAAATGTATTTTGTTCAACCCGTTTGATTACTTTACTACAGTTTTCGCTTGGCTTTCACTTTAGAGAGAGAGCGAGAGAGCTCAACACTAACTCACTTACCAAATAAGCAATGGTTTCAAATGTGTTAGTTTTGCGAGTTTTATTTCTGATGAGGTCTGTTCACTTGGGGGACAATTAACCAAAAAGATATAACAGCGGCCGTTGAGAACTTAGTGGAGTTCGCTCTTCTTTTATTATACTAAATAACTGGTAGAAACACATACACATACACACACACACACACAACACTCGCGCACACAAAATGATTATGTGCTGAAAAGGGGTCAAACGAAAAGTTGAATTAATTGAAACACAATATATTGATTAAATATAATAACATGTTACATATAATTCATTTAATTTAAATAAAATATTATTTCAGTACACATTCTAATGATTAAAACAAAAATAAGATTTTTCAAACACACTTTAAAGTGGAAATTCAGACTTGGTTTTTATCGTAACTTTACAGCAACACATCCTCAGAGGTACTGACACATCAGTATCAAATGGATAGACTGAAGTGGAGGTCAGTTGAAGGGATTTAAATGACTTTCAGATGTTTCTCACCAGCTTTTAGAGTGAAATGCTTTTTGCGAATGCGAATAGATTTACAGTTGAGATCAGTTAAACAGTTGGAAAACATACTGCTATTCATTGTTAACACAACTAGAAAAATGCTGGCGTTTTATTTTTATCTTGTTTTCGCGATCTTTAAATAATTAAATGCAAACTGTTTGCTATGATCGTGTAATTTGAAACTTTACAAAAGCATTTGATGATAAACTACTGAATTATACGGTGTAACGAAAAGTAGTAAAACTTAGTTTTAAATAAACTTTATCGCAAAATTTTTATATTAAAAACTGAATTTTTTGCTCAAATTTTTGCCGCATATATTTTATAGATTTAATTTACAATCAAATAATTACAGTTATATTAAACCAAATAGTTTTTGAATTTCTGGCAAAATCAAAACCGATTGAAATAAAAATATTTTTAAAACGTTTTCGAAATTCGACTTATTTTAAAGTAGGTTTTATCATTTTCGGGCATTTGAAGATTGAGTGTTTAGTAATAGATCCAAAGTTTATATTCTTATTTAGTTTGAGAAATTTTCTAAAATTAATTGAGTGATTCATAAAATATTCGTCAAAATATATATGTTTAATATACATATTTTCATTTACGATATAAGTTATAGTAGTGAAAAGGATAACATTTTCGCATACTTTTGAATTTCATCTCTGATAAATTAGTGGCACAGAAAACAAACAAAAAAAAAGTCTAAAACTGGCAGAAAGAAGTAAGATTTATTTTATCAATAAATTTAGAATTAAATAAATTTCATTTCTTATCTTATTGTATACTCTATTTTCAAAAATAGGAAAATTTAATTTTACTGCAGCACAGAGTCAGTGGAAATCTACTTTTTGATAAATAAAGAAAAATGGGAATCAATAAAATTGAGTTTTATTTTGACAAAATTTATATCTCTATATATGTTGTTTCTGTGCTTATTCTTCCGGTGAACTGAATTCACTACTTTTATATATATATATATATATAGATATAAAAACTTATATATATATTCTTTTTATATGTTGATATTTTTATACTCCCACGTGTATTGGCAATAACTCAAAAGTAATAAGATATTAAGCGGTAGTAAAGGCTCGATAGAAAAATGAATTTATCTGTTCCTCTCTCTTCTAGTCTCTGTGCCTGTGTTGGTCCCAGGCGTATACGCATTGGGAGGGTTAACACAAAGGGCAAATACATAGCGAATACATAAGCGCGCGATGCCTAATATGACACGAGTTCATATATGTATGACCCCATACTGCCATCCCTCAGATACGGTTCACTTAATAACTTATTGTATAAACTTCTTTTTGCGCGATTGCATGGTATTAGCATCCCTTGTGACTGTCGCGTGCGCTACTATTACAAGTGTGACGGAAGGTCAGATTTTGGAGCACAAAAAAAATTTATTACTCATAGCGCTGCTTATTCTACTGTAGTAGTAGTAGTCTCTGCTACTGATTTATTTATCTCAATATTTGATGCATGAATATTTGTCAAATGAAGAGAGAGAAAAATTTGTGTGTATTAGTATTAGTATACGTATCGCATAAGTTATTATCGAGAAGAGCTCGAGATTAGTGCAGAAGCTCATAGCTCTCTCATTCTCTCGCAGACGTAAAATAAATTGGGCCATCTCTTCAGTTAGGAGTGTACTTAAAATGATATGTTTGCGCGCATACTGTTATTAACTTATTTTCTGATTGAAATTGATTAATGTAATCCATTACTGTGCGCACCAAATACAGTAAAACTACTCCATTAAGTCTAAGTTTGTGTATATAACCCGTATATGTATATACAATATACTTGTATAATACATATATATATATCTAAGTTAAAGAGTTAGATTAAAAATTTAATATATGGCATATAAGATCTAATTATATGATAAGATAAGATATAAATAAAATTAACTATTTTTTATTATGATCTGTTTTCTTTTGTTGTTGAGTATGCATTATATTTTACTTTCAAATATTATTTTTAGTGCTTCTAAACTTCAAATGAATTGTTAAATTTATTAGCTTTTAACTTACTGTTTTGATTTTCAGTCATTCTTGAAAATTACAACAATGCTGAAGGTAGAAGGGCTTCAAATGTTGGAAATGTCGTAATTTTTTATATACCATAGAGAATTTAGTCACAAAAAAATTCAAAACAATTTAGAGGAATTATCTTTTTATTTAGTTCGAAAGATTATTGTTTTTAATCGTATTACTAAAAACAATTATTTATACAATTTATGTTATATGATTAAAACGCAAAATCTTTAGAATATAATATAAAAAGCTATTTAAAGTTTTAATGAATAATGTTTGTCAGTTATTCTTAGACTTATTATCAAGGGGTAAAATATTCTTTGATCAAAGAAAATTAAAGAATTTTTTTATTCTCAAAGAACAATTCTTTGAGAAAAACGGCAAATTTTGTAAAATAAATTAATTGATTTTCAAAGAAATTTTCGATTTTTCAAAGATTTCTAAAAAAAATCTAAATATTTTCAATATAAGTTTGTTGAATTGTTAAAAATGTTAAATATTTCGACTATTATGTATGATGTATAAATAAATTTATCATTCTAATCGCTAATTTAACCATAATTCAACTATTTTATGAATATTTTTAACTTAAAATATAATTTTTGTCAAAGAATTCTCAAAGAATTTGGCAAATTTGTTCAAAGAATTTTACGTAAATAATCAAAGATTTTGCAAAGAATTTTTGCTATTTTTCTCAAAGAATATTTTACCCCTTGGTTATTATATTCTATTAATGTAATTCATTTAAATTTAATCATTAAAAATCATCTCGACGTTTACAATACTAGTAATGCTATTGCAAAGCCCCGTTTTTACTGAACTAGTAAATTAATTAATGCTGGATTTTAATAAATAGTTCATAGCAATCAATTTGTCAAGAATGTGAACTGAAAAATTAATTTTAGGAATCATTGTTACGTGAAACCGAATGAAATTTATTCGTAAAATTTTATCTGCTTTGCATATCTCTTCCATTCGATGCACTAATTTATTTTATTTTAACTCTAAAAGTGTGCTATTTTTAAGTTAATATTATTTTTATTCAAATTAGTTTTTTGCAGAAAAAATACTAAAAATGAATGCTTTATTGTATTAAATCTATAATAAACATTCATTTACAGTATGTATTGTGTTATTTGGATGAGCTGTAAAAAGTGATTTCCTCTGTTTATGTTAAGTGACAGTGCACTCGATTTGCAGCGAAATTTATATGAACATAAAAAGTCTGTTTTTTCAATCAAGAGTTTGAATAAAAAGCGTGTTTAAATTCCTCCCAATTCGGTTTTAACCCAAATTAGAGATTAGACTTTTAAATAAATATATGAGCGTTAATTAAACATACAAAATATGTATAATTTAAACTTAAATAAAAATTATTCACTATAAGTGATGTGGTTTTAATTTTTTTCGCATTTGGAGGCACAACCAGACACTTTGCGCTACAAAATAACAACTTTTCGGAAACGATGTGTTGTAGACGAAGAACAAAATATTTTTAATATGAAAATTGAGTGTTCAAAAAATTGAAATATCACAATACAGTAGTTGTTTCGATTGCAATTTTTTTATTTTTCTATTTTTGAAAATAAGGAAAATAATTAATTTGAGTGTAAAACACGTATTGCGTTGAAATTGATAATAATTATTAGAAAATCAATACAACACTGTTTAATAGAATTATTAGTGCATCGCTAATATAATTTCTTTTTAGACTCGGAATATATCCATCTATTCGTATGTTTATTATCGATACTGAGTGAATGAGTTCATTAAGCTATGCTTATCTTTATCCTAAATGTTATCGATCGATGATTGTGTTATTTAGAAAATCTTTGCACACAAACCCTATAGCCATTAGGACTCGATCGACAGTCATCAGCACTTTCTACCCCTTGCATACCCGTATATCGTATATTATGCGGAGAATAAGTTAAGTTGTTGTTCACTGTGCGAGAGAGAGAAGAAGAGAGAGCGACTAAGTTTGCTAATATTAAGGCATATCAACTATAGTTAAAGAGTTCTTTGGTTTGGTCACTAACTATAAGTCTGATATATTGCATATAAGTTGCATTTGCTGTTCGTATAGTTAATACACTGAAAGCAAAACTTGTTTGCAAACTAAAATTAAGAGATGGGGAGAGAAAGAAATGATTGTGTAGTTTTAGGATCATTAATCTCATGTATATATAACTCGCGTATACTGTAAACGAATTTATATTAAAGTTAACCCATCATTCTCTTTCTCTTATTTTCATTCTCTCTCTACTTATTATAAACATTCTCTTAAAATCACTTCACTTATAAGAAATGAGTGGTGAGTTAATCTCGAAGAAACATAGTTGATGTTGAAGCCAATATTTTACCAGTGAGTAGTAAAGGAAGAAGAAGTGGGCGTATAATCAGAGAGAGAGGAAAAAAGACGGAATACAATATCAGTTTTATTTTTACATGACACTCAACAATCAACGGCTGCATCAGTTTTGAGAGAGAGAGAGACTGCAGCATCTTTTTTTGGTGATTATATTTTAGTATAACGTTATAGTGTGTGCCAATAATAATGTAATGCTGGTGGGACTGCAATGATGGGCAAAAGTAGTGTCATTAATCATTCTGGCGATCATTTTGATCATCTCATATTATTATAGCGATCCAGTAAAGAAAATAAAGTATCGTATAATATCTTTTATTACCTCGCCTTCAGACGCTTCTGCTTCTTTTGTGTATTTTGAAGTGAAGGCGCTTTTGCACAAAATTCAAAACTCAATGAAGCGAAACACAATTTTTTGTTCTCTCTCTCTCTCTCTCTCTCTCTCTCTCTCTCTCTCTCTCTCTCTCTCTCTCTCTCTCTCTCCATCGCACTCTCTTTCTCTCTTCATAGGAATTGTATCACAATTTTATGTGTTCTAACCATCATTGCATTATTATTGCTTTTTAAAACTCTCTTAACTTCACTCCAATTTTCTTCCTTTAATTTACTTTCAAAAAGAAAGAAGAAAAAGTTAGATTCACTCTTATTTACTTCAGAGTTAGTTTTAAATGATTTATTATTTTCTTTATGTTTCGCTACTAAAAAGTGATCATTTAATCATTTTGGCGCACAAAGTGTTTGTTGCGCTGGAAATTTGTATCATATTTAGCATTACTTACTGAGTTTTAAATTGAATTTTACTTTTTTTGATTATAAACATTGCTAAAACAAGACTAAAATTAATAGTAATATCATTTATTAAAAATAAAATACAAAACAAATAAAAAATCCTAATAAAAAAGATTTAATAAAATTTAAATTAAATTTTATTAAAATTTGATTTCCAAATTCAAAGGTTGATTTGCTTCTTTGGTGAAGAAAATAAAATAAAATAAATTTATATATATATTAAGCTTTAAATCCATTTAAATTGTTTCCATGTGTGAGTCAAACACATTATACAAGACGTATGAGAGCTATAAAACTAAAAAAATAGGCGCACAGCGAAGAGAAAGAGATTTGCAATGCGCGCGTATATATCGCTAGTATATATATATATATTGGTTTACAACTTTCAAATATACTAATGGCACACAATCGCGCAAAAACGAAGCGATAGAATAGAAGAGAGAAAAAAAAGTCTTTTATTTGACGAATTGCTGGTTCGTGTAATAAGTAATATTAGAAGTTGTGCTGCAAAATGCATTTTAACAATATTAAAACAGGGTTTACTAGGCGTTTGGCCTCACAGTGTGACTTCCCCTCAAATACATCGCACATATATATACAACTATACAACCAGAATATTCTTCTGCATGGTATGCTTGATTTGCGAATATACTTTCATCAGATCTCGCGCGTCAAACTGACACTGCCTGTATATATTGGAGTGAATTTAGTACACAATTCACACTATAATGCGCGAGAGAACACATGCATCACAACTGCAGATTCTGATGCTCATAAATATTCAAATGCCTTTTTTCACTTTGAATTTTCTATTTCATTTTATAAAAAGAGAGAGAAACACAGAGGAGTGACAATATGCTGTCAAATGTTAAAACTCAAGAGATTGAGCTCCAAACCTAAAATGCAGTGAATCAACAGGAAAATGTATATTTAGCAGAATCGTCTATCGGAGCGAATCACGACCCGAATTACATTGTATATATTGACAATTCTATTTTATAGCTATGTTTGGGTCACATCTGTCAATAGTGTCAAACCCGAAAAATGACAAATTGTATACTTTTCATATTTATATATGTACTTAAAAATTGTTTTCAGAGTAGATTGCTTTAATCTTTTTCTTTTTTAGCGTTTCTTTTAAATTGTACTCTAGTTATTAAATAAAATTAGTAATAACCATTTTAAATATCTCTCTCTCTTCTCTCTCTCTCTCTCTCTCTCTCTCTCTCTCTCTCTCTCTCTCTCTCGTGGCTTTTTCGCGAGATTTACTAGTTTTAGTTTCCAAAGGTTAAGGACATTTAAAATCGATTTTAATACTAAATGTTGTGTTGTATGACGTTTTGTGAAATTGTATCATTCCTTTATATAAGGTATACAAACAATATTAATTTCGTTCATACATAACCAAACTTTTACGTTGTAATTAGTATTCACCATTAATTTCATAATTAAATTTTAACAAAGTTTCACAATTATTCAAAAAGTTTCTACGCATTTCACACATGCATTCATGCATAGATAGTAATAATGGAGATAACAAACGCAAAATAGCAAATCTATGCAAATTAAAGATTATAAACTTTTACTGCGAGTTCATTCCACTCAAAAATTATATCCGATTTCTATTCCGAAAAAAATCACAAATTCCAGCAAAAGGAAATTAATTAATCAAATAATTAAAAAAGTAAGCAATGAAGTGGATTTAATAAATTTTTTTTTGTTTTTTTTAAATTTAAATTTAAAATAATATGTATACTCTGTTAATTGTAATCGATTTTCGTTTGATGGACAATGACTTCTACTTATGTAATTATCTTTGCAAAGTTGACGACTAGAGTAGTGCCAAAAGAGTTATTCCGTGAACTCGTAAAGTTAAGCTTCGTTTGATACGAAACGGCACACCAAAAAAAAAATTTTATAAAAAATTTATCAAAATTGATGAAACTTTTGTTTTTAAACTCTATATATGTCTGCAATATATAAATTTATTTAAACTACGGTATAAATATTTTGCGATAATTTTGGATTAATCTTTTAGTATTGAATTAGTGTCAGTTATTCCGTGTCAATATTTTATAGCATGTATTAGTTCATATTACAGTAATACTTTACTGTTACAGTTGCATTCATTTAATTAAAAAAATTATATAAACATTTAATATTTATAGAAATTAGGAATTTGTTAATCTATTGTTAATTTAAGTTTATTGACAATCTAAAAATATAAACGATATAATTATAAATTATAATTATAATAATAAATAAATTTTTTAAACTAAATTTAATTCGTCAAAGAAGTGAAACGTATATAAAATGTGTAAGACATATATTGTAATAAATAGTAAATAACAATTCCAATAAAATCTAATAAAAAATAAATCAAAAAATTGTTAATCAGAAAGTAAATGGTCACACAATTGTTAAATAGTTAACATATAAATTAGAAATTTATGAAAAAGCGCACGCATTTAGTGATCAACTTATTATAGGACTAATAATGAACAGTTGGGAAAAGCGTACAAAGAGAATGGGAAACTGATATATGAAAGCAATGGTCAATATGTTATTAATGGCAACTGTGTGTGTGTGTGTATTGTAATTGCAATTTTTGCTGCTATTCAATAATGTATTGAAACTTTTAGTGCGTTTTCCCATTTTAGGCTATTATTCTTTTGAAAAAAATTTCTCTCCCACACACACATACACACTACTGACCAATCAATTGGTCAGAAATGTGTCATATTTCTAATTTCACTAAAAGTTTGCGAGTGTGTGACTACGCTTTAATAGTGTGGATCAAAATCGTAAATTGAATTTAAACGCCGCACTAAAACTTTATAACAAAAACTGCACAATGGGTTTGTGCGCTCATATATTTATGACTTAGTTTTTGCAGATAATTTTATGTTAAGAGTTACGTGTGTCTGAAGCCGTCCTTTCCGTGTTTAGTGCGTTACTTAACGCCATTATTAAGTCCAATAAGAAGCGAGAATTGCGATGACGTCTGAGATGTGCGATCAAATATTACGGAACGGCGAGGCTATCGTTCAAACTCACTGTTATCTCGAACATAAATTAGTGGTAAACACCACTCATAAATCGCAATCACTGCTGGACACCACGCACTCAACGTATACACCATTGCTTTAGGTTGAGCTCAATTTTAAAACTAGTTAACAAACAAATTTTGAAAACAGTATTTTTTTAAAGAGAGAGAGAGAGAAAAGTATTAAAAACTTCAATTTCAACGAAATACGCCAATAATTGTTGCGCAAAACTGTTTATGAATTATGACATAAGTGTCGCCATCTCTATATGATATTGAACTACAAATATTGACATTTAATAAATATATACAGTGGTTTAGCGCTGTATACAGTATGTACTGTTGCTTATATAAAATACTAGCAAAAACCAAAAATCAATATCATCGACAAAATCACAATGGTTTGAATAATAAAATTATTTAAAAATTTTGTGCACTACTTTGCGACGAAAGTTAAGCGCGATTCTTCTTCATATTATCGATAATATATATATTAGAATGAGTTTTATGAGCGAAGAACACGATCTGTTATTTTTTGATACTTTCGCGCACGAAGTGAATGAGGTATGAATTGGTTTTTTGGTCATTTATTTGTGATAAATTTTATATGATTGATTAAAATTTGATTGTTTCAATATTATCGAATCGCACGAAAATAAAGGGACCTAATCTTGGTTTGGTTCAGTTTCCAAATCCTATCGTCATCAAAGAGATACGTATAATACCGTTGGGAGTGAGAGTTGAGGCCGACTTTCCTGGTGGCGTACGATTGGGGTAATTATAGACAGCTATACGTTTTATTAATAATTAATTTTAGACATTAGTTGTAATTTACGAAATTCTTAATCATTGTCACTAAAACCCTTTATTGAGATGAATTATTCAGCGTTTAAATGTATAGTAGACAATGGGTTTCTAGATCTAATAAATAATAACGTTACTATTTTTTATTTTAATTTTTTAAATCAAAATTTAACTGATCATATATTTAACGTACACAACACAACACACACACGACACAATAGCATAACATTCAAAGCATAACAACCCGTATTTATACGTACGTGTTAGCAATTTTCATTACGAAATTACATTTCATGATTTCCTTATTTCGCTATTTTTTATTTTGTAATATTTTTTTTAATTAAGAGAAAAGGATAAAATTATTTGTTTCTCGAATTTAGTATTATCGCAAAATATAAATCATAATTGTTTTTAATTTAGCGCAACAAATCCATCATCGTTTGAGCTCGAATTCTTCATCAATGATTTAACCAAACGCGATGCGTGTACTTTTCTAGATATTGGACGGTAATTTATTTTCTTAAACAATAATCACAAAAGTAAACTAAAATTTTACTGTTTTACCATTTAGTTTTGAGTACAAACAGAACGTAAGCATAAAATTCGTGCCCAAAGAGGTTATACCGACTGATGGGCTAATTCTGCGCGGAATGTACAGTACACTCACGTTAGCGGTGTTTGGGTGTATCGCAGATATATCTAGCATTATAGCGGAAGACACTTCAATAACAGAGACTTCGCAAAACGATATATTATCTCTGAACACACCCGACGATCAAACAGAACCCGCAACGCATAACATTACTGTCGAAATTATTACCGAAGTCAAGGATGAATTTGTGAAAGAATCGATGGTGCAGTCATTGACTGATCATTGCGTAGATTTAGTTATGAAAAACAAAAGATCACCATCTCTGCAACAGGGAAGCGGAAGTCGCGCCAGTTCTTTGAGCAGCGATGGAAATCGAAGCGACAGAAAACTAAAGGATAAAAATAGTGATAGTGTTAGCAGAGAGAGCAGAAGAAGAGTGACTTCCAAAGATTACAGCCACAAAAGCAAGAGTTCGCCATTGAGTCCAGTTTCGCGAAATCGTAGCAGAAGTAAAAGCGACAGTCGAAGTGGAACACCGAGTTCGCTAAAACCAATTGCTTACAGTCAGCGAACGCCGAACTCGCCATTCGAGAGGTCACCGAAGCGATATCGCAAATCTCCTCGAAGGCAACGCTCCCAATCTCCTCGTTCGCCATTCTTCGCTATTAAAGACTTGTCTGGTTCGCCAGTATCTCCGTTAAGTTCAGTGTCGCACTTAAGAATTAGATCGCGCTCTCGATCGCCTTTAGCTCCAGTAAATTTAAGTGAAAAATCTCAAACTCATCAAACAAACAGTGAAAATCTAGACACAATTAAGACTGAAACAAATATAGAAACAGATAATCCTAAAACAGATATAAACCAAGTATTAATAGATGATTCTGAACTGTTTGAACCATTATCGCCGGATGCGTCGCTATCCGATATCGGAGAGAAAATATCTGACGACGAAAATTTAGATCAGATTATTAATGAAGCGGAGGATGAGCTCGAAAGTAACGCCAATGTGTCGGACATCAAAGCGGACGGTTTCGAGGAAATCAGTAGTGAAGAAGAGTATGACGACGACGGCACTAATGATAATGATATACTCATGGACTACACTGAGTATTTAGGAGATTACTCAGATGTTGCCACGTTTAATCCGTTTCAGTGCGAGTTCACGCCATTGCAAGTGTTAAAAGATCCGTCACTTTCTATTTATGAAGTTCCAGAAACCGCTGCCATATTTGATACTCAAATCGAAAATAAAGTCACCGAACTTGTGAACACTTATTATACTCACGAACGTAACGAAAAATGGGTTGAAGCCGTTGAACAGCTTTCGGTCGAAATTCATAAAACTAGAGTAAAAGATGGAATGATCTTTGATAAGTTATTCGAATTTGTTGTCGATGGCGTTAACTTTGAACTGGCATTACAACAACCAATGACCGCGTTTAAAGTGCGCCACATTAAAGCCGGACTAAAATTGCTAATATCTCTGTCACAAACTTGCGACAAATACTTGAATCGTTTGCTTGATTTAAATTTGCCACATATTTTGATCGAACTTTATAATAAACCCTATATGACAATACCGGTTCGTCTGCTAATAATCCGTGGCATCGATTCTATATGTGATTATCCAAAAGGTGTTGAATATCTAATTGAACATATACTTAGCGGACAGTCATCAAACTTGACATGTTATCAGCAATTGCTTGATATATTAGTGGATAAGCCGTCCACAAGAATTGTGGTGGCGATAACATGTCTGATGAAAAAGATTCATTTGTTCGAATGTCTCAAAGCTTTAGTTAAAGTTAGCGAAGAAAGCGAAAACGCTTCGGAGGAATCGATCGCTTTATGCTTAAGCGAAATAGTGACCACTTATAAAAACGCGAATAATTTGTTGAGTCAACCGCAGCGATACCTGCCATCCACCAAACAGTACGAGATTAAAATATCATCGTACGACTCGTATAAAGCGATCTATAAATATTTTAGTTATGTTAAATTTTTTGAATGCCTAACGAATTTAATATCGACGCAAATCATTTGCAATTCGGATGCGTTTGACTGTGTTGTAGATTTATTGGGGTATTTGTCGAATATGCAGCACGGATTAAAATATCTTTTAAGCGACAATTTGATTAATTGCACAAACACTATGTGCAAAGTTTTGTTACAACAGTGTAGCGATGACGCGGAAAATCAAATACAAAGTATCGGACTTAAGCTGATATATAGGCTACAAGTGATGCAATTGGTTGATATGCTTTTTTCGTTTAATCAAAATCACGATAAATTTAAATCATCGTCAACTCAGTTAAAGGAAAATTTTGATGACCCAGACTTAGCCGCCACTTTACATCATTTGTACACAATGCTATTCTCTGGCGTTGGCAGAGAAGCGGTGGTTCAAGTGCTTTCAGCTGAACATAACTTTGACGCTATTTTACCATTCATATCGTCAACTGGAGACAAACAGAAAGACATTTGGCTTTTTAAATCGGTTTCGGCTGGTTATGCTGTCGAGTTATGCTTAACGGTTACACAACTTATTGATTTTAATATCATCTCTTTTCTCGATAACTATGGACTTATTCTGTTAAAACACAGCGAAAATGATTTACTACCAAAATTGCAGATTTTATCGAATTGGTTGTCGCCGATTAAAAACTGTGTGTTTAATGTTGATAATGAGGTGAACTTTAAACATTTGATGTCAATCGTGAAAAAACACTACGAATTGGCGCGAGAACTGACTGAGAACACGATATTCTCGATAAATCCCGAATTGATCACAACTGTTAAACTACTACAATACCTATGCTTGCCATCCGAATATCAAATAATGGACGCTGACTGTCACCTAAAGTATAAATACGCGATAATTCAAATCTACTCAATGGAAGCGCTTTCGCAGCTTTTGTTTCTGCTCACCAAACTTTGTGATACCTATTTAAAGCCATCGCATCAAAGTGTAGCGCTGAGTGGTAGTCAAGGTTCATATGTCATCCATTTCGTGAAGCCATGCATTTACATAATTAAGTCAATACTGACGTATTTAGTGTCGGCGTGCGGCAGTGATTTCAAAGACATGTCTGCCGTTCCCGTATTACTGCGCATCTATTCATTGATGTGTTTCATTCCATCGTCGCTCACAAACTACACAAACGCGCAACAAATTCAATTCGAGATCACAGATATCTTATTAATTTACACTGAACTATATCTGACTGCGACTGAATCGGAGGAAGCATTCAGCAAAAGTGTTTGGACCAAAATGGTGCAGCAAGTGATCAACTACGCACTGTTATCGCCATTAACTTTAATTCATGGCTTAAATTTACTCTCAGACTTATTACCGCAACCATTACCTCTAATAGTGAAGCACGAGATGTTTGCCGACGAAATCGCCAAAACAGTGAACTTTCGAAAATTATGGAGCGCTCACTTGCATCTGTTGAACGAAGAAGTGGAGAGACTAGTGTCCAGTTTAATAGTTAGCAATTCACTAATGATACAGCTATGGCTGAAAAGGGTTTGCGCACAACTTTGCGATTTGTCATCACCGACCGCTATTACTGTCGCGAAATGCATTTTCGACACATTAAACGAGACATTTGATTCGCATAACGAATCCAATAATTCGGTTAATACCAGACAGATAATGTGTACTTTGAATTTTATTAATGATCTATCAGTGAACACTCCGTTTAAACTTGCATTTACGAATATCATACAAACTCAGTGCAAAAAAGATGAGAAATATAGTAAAATATTCACTCGCATTCATCACTATTTAAGTTCGAATAAACCATTGCCGCAAACCAATAACACTCAAGATTTAATAAATGTACTGAAAAACAAAACAATATTTGTGTTACAATTTTTTTAACTTCACTTTTCTCTTTACAGAATATTGTAATACTATTGAACGAAATGGACACTTCATCGGAGGGTAATGTATCGGAAACCGGAAAATCGGAAAACACATCAGTAGAAACAATAAACTCTAGTGAATCGCTCAATACATACTTCGCCAACAGACAAGTGTTCGTATTGGCCTCACAAGTTGATGACCAAATTGATCGTATGGTACCATTTTGCTCAGCGGGCGTTGCGGACGAAGTGGATCAGTACGACAGCGCAGACTTAGTGAAAATAGATTTAATAGACTTGGCTGCGAAATATTTTAGCTCCGAGTTTGACGTTCGCGCAAATCTAGAAAAGTTATGGAACGAACCGCTGGAACAAATTGTGGCCACAAAAGAAACAGAGGAAGAGGCGGATAAGAAAAAATGCTTTCCGTTAATAAGCAGCGGTTCAGCGCCAAAGGAAACATTACTTAATAAACGAATGCAACCGCAAAGAGGCAGAGGACGAGCGTTCAGAGGCAATGATTTGTTTCGATCGCGACCGCCGAACACGAGTCGTCCGCCATCGATGCACGTCGACGACTATATGGCAATGGAACGCAATGATTCCGGAAGCAAACGCGTTAATAAAGATTTTATGAGACAGTCGAGAGGTTTGAATCTGCGCTCTGTTAACACCGGAATGAGATCGTCATTATATTACTCGTCGAACGATGATAACTCGTATAATAATGATCGCAGATCTTCGCCCTCAGTCGCCAGGAGTGGAACTGATAGATATCTTTCGAGGGACATGACCTCCAATCGCATTAATCGGTCGTCAGACTCGAATAACTTTCAATCACAGTTTCGATGGAATAGACTGGGAAGCAATCGATACGATTTTCGATACCCATCATACTCGCGATCGTTTCAACGTTGAAAATAAAGTGAAAATTTCTTAATTTATAAAATCAACATTTAAATATTATTTTAACTTCTTTTTTGTTAATTATAAAAAAGACAAAACTTTAAAAATACCAATAATAATAATAATAATTTACAAAATGCTAATCTCGACCCAAAGCCTGCCCCGAACCCCAAGTGTGTCGTCCCCTCTGGTTCGCGTTCGGTGGATTCGTTGTCGGTCTTCCTGGTGGCGGTGCCATATGAATACCACCTCTACCAGGAGTGGTCGGAAAGTAATCATATAAAATGCGAGGCGTTTGCAGTAAAGTTGCACCGTATTCTAGAGGATACTTAATCATTGTAAAGTAGTACAGATGACCAACGATTATTCCGATTAATTCCATGAAACCTCTGAATATTGAAAAAGAAATTTCCATGAATTTTAAACAAAGATCATGTCATTAAATTATTAAATGAATTTACCCTCCACTTAGAATCATATTAAAGCCAAGCAAAACCCACGGCAAATACAACGCTTTAAACTGTGTACCGAACCAGAACGTCACAATTGTATCCTTATTTAACTGACACCATATGTAGAGCACACTTAACACCATTGGATCCATTAAAAGCATTACATTCATAAAACACCCGATTATCTTGAAATGCATACAATAAATGTTCAAATAAAGTGTTAAGTCTGTAATTTATTTATTAAAGTAAAGATTGTTTTTAAGCAAATGATACTCACAACGATTGCTAACCAATTAAATATTAACATAAATAAATAATCAGCTGGTCTTCCATTGAATTCGTCTGAAATTAATTTAATTGGTAATTAAAATATTTCGCCATTAGTTATTTGCATCATTTGATAACCGCACAAACCTCTCTCTAATCTGACGGAATAGCTGTACAGAAAATACAGGTTAATGAGGTAATGAAAGCCAGTGTTTGGACTCAATGGATAATAAAAGAGCGCAGTGATTGGTCTCCACAGCTGTTAAACAAAACGCAATCATATTATTGAATAGTATCGACGCTTAATGCGAAAATTACGATTTATGTCATTACAAATCAAGTTATACTCACATGAAAGTGACGAATAAAATCTGTGGTGAGTATCATGTGGTACGGCTGTAACAGACCTATTCTCCCCGCGAGTGGAAACGCCACCGAAAGACCGAACCAGTATCTGGTAAATTGCGGTAAACCACGAAACCAGTCACCGATTTCTGCCATTTCTTAAAATTTAAGTCGCAGTCAAAGTAAAAAATAGTGGTCTCACAAATAAATTTATTAGTATTCAATTGCGAGATTAATCAAAAATATGTTTTACAATACAATTTTAATTAATGAAGTACAATACTGTGTTTGAACAAAAATCATTAAAATATAAAATTTTCCTCGTAATGTATCGACACTGCAAAATAAACATACACTAAAACCTCGCCTATATTAACGCGCGCTTCAAGAGAATAAATGTGACGATAATTAACGCAGTTTTTGACCAGACAAATATATTGGTAATATATGAACACGAAACAAATATCGTAGTATAATACAAAAAAATTAAATATGTAAATCAAACTTAATTTTGTTATGTAACAACAATGTGGTGGTACTTCGGTATAAGCTTTAAAGATTTAAAATAGACTAAAGCATAGTCACATGTGTTGTAATATGATTGGTCGTTCAAAAGTGATTCATTTTGTAATCATATAATTTTCGGGTTTTTATGTGATTAATAGTTCTTTGACTGATCTCAAAAATTATATTAACAGCCAAATTAATTTTTTCAAAATTTTTTCACGAAAATTGATATGCCTTAAAATTTTAATAAAACTTTCTATTAAAAAGTATTCACAGAATTTTAAATATTTAAATATGAAATATGTTAAATGATTGATTGCAGTTACATTAATTAAATTTTTTTTAAAATACATACCAAAACAGTATTTTTATTTCAGGTATTCAGTAGATTTAAATTAAATAAATTTACATAAATTTTTAGCTTAACAGGTTCAGTATTAGTTTATTTAAACTAAAATTCAAAAACTTTCACAAATTAAACTTATTAATTAAAAAATATTTGCTCAAAAATAATTGAAAACAGAATTAACTGTGATTAATGTCTGCAATTTAATGGTAAAACAAAGATAGATAAGCCGTACAATATCAGATCTTGTCTGTTTTTTTTTTCACTATTTTCTATTAACCAATAAACCTTTAATCAATAAAAATAATTGATACTCAATATAAAATCAGTAATAAAAATTTGATTTTTATTTAATCTAAACACTGTTTCCAAATAAATTCAGACTTATACGCCACATCTGAATTTTCGACGCAACTTTGCTTACACGTATAAACAACAAGAGTACCCCAATCCAAATCGTGTTCCGACTCCGACTTCAATATCTTACTTAATAGTTGCGGCATAACCTGAAACTCCAACCGTCTCTCACCGCCACAGTGCTCGCAATTAGGTATTGGAAGGTTTGGCCTATTTCTGCTCGATATCCACAGCGGTTCGACGCGTTCGTCGCTTTTCTCGGACTCGTAACTATAATAGCGGATCACTTCGAGACCGGAATTTCGCTTAAACTTATTGAAAGCAATCTGATCTTCAGTTAGCGTTTGTTCGTATGCTTCGTCAAACCTCTCATTTTGACACTGAGGGCGATTTTTTTGTACATAATCGTTGAGTTTTCTCAACTCGTCAGCAATTTTCTTGTCATCACTGCTATCATCACTGCTGTCATCATCGGTACCATTATCGTCGTCGTCAACCGAATCACTACGAATAATCAGTTCATATTCCGGAAAAATAGCTGAAGACAGCAAATTTTTTTCGTTTGGCATTATCTCGTCACTCGGTTTTCCGCAATTAATTTTATGATTTGCTCGCTTCCAATCGATGGACTGGTGTTGCTTCGAGCAGTAATAAGCTGTGCGACACTGCGAACAGTTCTTCGTGGCGTCACAGCCGCACACAACACACAAATGGTGGCCAAACTGTTCGGGCGTCACATCGGTTCGCTTGTCGTCGTATTTATAATTAGGCGGTTCTTGCGAGTAATAATCATTTTTTCGCGGTAATTGCGAGCGAAACACTTTAAACTGATTGCAGGCATTGTTGAAGCAGCAAAACACGAATAACGAGCGATGAAATGCGTGACAAGAGTTGGAGTGCGTGTCCGCCAGTGGAGCGTAGATTTGAACAAGAAATCTCATGGTTTGGTGACATATCACACATTCCAGATCATTAGCTGATGGCAATCGTGATAACGCTAGAAATGATGGCTTTCCGCCGATCTTCGATGGAAAGTATTTGCACTTTAGTTTCCACGTTTTGGCGCACGTTTCAGCGAAACCGAAGTCAATTGAAACCATTATTATTTACGGATACAGTTTGTATTACAGCAGAATACGTGTTAAACTTAATCTAAACACAGAGCAATAGAAGAATGCGTGGTAAATATAGTAACACGTGGTCTATTAAATCACATATTTCTATTCTAATCTATAGTACTTTATGTCTCTTACAATCAGACATTGAAACATTAGATACATTTTTTACTCATTATATAGCAAACGTAACTGCAGACACTGAGTGAATCGCACTGCTTTTGCGGCGTTATTTGTAAAAACTTATTGTGTCACAAATAACGCCGCAAAAGCAGTGCGATTCACTCAGTGTCTGCAGTTACGTTTGCTATATAATGAGTAAAATATGTATGTAATGTTTCAATGTGTGGTGAAAATCCGGTCTTTAAAACTCACATACTTTATGTATTTTTTAAAATTGTAAAATGCGTCTTATACATGAGGTGCGCTTTAACTATAAACAAATTTAACTTTTCAATTAAATTTATCTCTGCGCCTTATAGATGCATGCGCCTAATAGTCGAGAAAATACGGTACTTTTACAAAACTAAATTGAGATTTTTTTAAATTTTATTTAATGTAATATGAATTTAAAAACATTGAAATATATTTTATTTATAGTTTATTAACATTTATAATTTATTTAGTATTAAAATTAGTGTTGTGTCGTTATCAATTTTTCTATTTTGATTGTATTTTTATTTTCTTAAAATTTTAATTCTAATTTTATTTTGATTTTGATTTTCGAAATTTTTACATTTAACTTGTATTTTGATTTTGATTTTTGAAATTTTTTTCATTTAAATTGTATTTTGATTTTGATTTTGAAAAGTTTTCTATTTTGATTGTATTTTGATTTGATTAATCAAAATACTTTTATATTTTGATTTTGATTTTTAATTTTGATTTTCATTAAAAAAATCAAAATCAAAATTCAATTTTATAGCAAATTATTTTGATTTTGATTTTTATCATAATTTTTCATTTTGATTGTATTTTGATTGTATTTTAAAAATTATTTTCATTTTTAATTGTATTTTGATTTTGATTTCACAATTTAATTACATTTTGATTTGCTTTTTAAAAAATTTATTTTGATTTGTATTTTGATTTTGATTAATCAAAATCAAAATTCGATAAAAATCAAAATTAAAATCAAAATTACAAAATCAAAAACAACACTAATTAAAATCAATATATGTTGGTCGGTCAGCTATAAACAGATTTTAGAGAGAGGAGAGAGAGAGAGAGAGGAGAGAGAGAGAGGGGAGAGAGAGAGAGAGAGAGAGAGAGAGCAGATTAATAATAACGAACAGCAAAAACCTAAAAATGTGCGATAGATTTGCATATATGCCTTTGTTTCATATATAATTATTGATAAAAAATATAATTTGCATTAATTTAAAGAAAAAATAAGTTACATTTGATAAAAACAATACTTGAAATTGGATTATGGTTTGAATTGGATTAATAAATTTCGGAAAAGTCGGACCACGAACGAATACCTTTAATTATTTTGAATTTATTAAATATGCGTTTCTCTTAATAACAGATAAATTGTTTATTTTAAATCAAAGTAACTATAATAAAAGTGGAGGTAAATTAAATTATTAATTCAAGAATTAAAAGTAAAACAAAATATAAGATAAATGATTCAAAAATATAGAGCTAAAGATGGTATAATGATTTAAAGCCTAATAAGAACATGACTATATTAATTAGAAATTAACATCAATTTCAAGAAAAGCACACTCATTAGTGATAATGTCCGTAAAAATTATATAAATTAGTAATAAATAACAGAACAGTGTAACAATACTTTGTAAAATATAAAATAATTAATGATGAATAACTTTCTCCCTCTTCGAAGACCTCGTATTTTTTTATTGTAGTTGGTTTGAGTTAAAAGAGTTATATTTGGAGTTGTAATGAAGTGGTGGATAATATAATTGTGTATGTAATAGAAATTAATTAAAACTTTAATTAAAAGTCCTGAACTTACATTGATTAAGAAATGTGAATATATTTAATCAATAAAAAAGAAATGTTTAATGATTTTAAAGAATAAGAATGATTCTAAATAAATGAATAAATATGAATTAGTTGAAAAATAATAGAATTTTAGTAAAGCAAGTAAATCGATAACATTCACATTAGATTAATAGAAGAAATTATTATTATTATTATTGTTTCAATAAAAATATACATGTTAATTATTGTTATAACTATTTGTTACATAACAATAATTTTCATTTACATGAAAATAATTACGACCTAAAATATTGTCAAAATGACATAAATTTTTATCATGTTAACTAAAAAAGAGATGAGCAACAGCACCAAATCAAGAGCTTTAGAATAGTTAAGAGCAAAGACTAAATTGAAAGTATCGGTGTTTAGTTTGCAATTGAGAGCTAAAGTATTATATGAAAAATAATTATATACTCAAGAAAATTTTATTTGTTTTGAAAATTCCTATGTAATTTAAAGTTATTTTCTAAATAAAGAAAAAAAATATTGACAAAATTCAAGAATATTAAATTTAAAAAAATAACTTTTAACTTACAGCTCATGTTTTCAAGATTCTGCTAAATTAGAAGCTGAACTGAGCTATTAAAAGTTGTGTGCTATGCTCATGTTGTCAGTTCTTTTATTAGTAGAAAATGAGCTTAAATTTAGCTCGAGAAGTATCAGATCAGCTTTAGTTGAGGCTTTTAGTTCATCACTAATTAAAATATAGAGAATGCATATAATAGATTTGTTAATGGAATTACATTATGTATATTATTAATATTAAAGGTAAAATAATTACAATAAATAAATCCATAAATATTGTAGATTTATAAAAATTGTATAATAAAAATATTTTATAAAATATCAGTCAGAATATATTTCCGTCATAAATGTTTACAATAAATTAGTAATTATGAATAACTTTTGTTTAGAAATCAAAACAAATGAAACTGTGAATTATTTCATTAATGAAACTAAAGTAATAAAATTTACTTCGTTTGAAGCAAACTTACCGCCATATGTTACACATAATGTCACACATATATGCGGTGTTTTAATAAAACTAATTGTGTTGTTGGCACAAAAATATGGATGTGGGTATGTATTTATTTGTAATCAAAATTTTAAAATTATTTTAAATTCTATTCATATAAAACAAAAACTATTAACTAATTTTAAAAAGCTTATCGCGACAACAATTCACAGAATCATTTAGTGAACCAAAAGCGATATCATATGATATCTATTTGTCTGCAGTATCGCTTACAATGTGGGATACAATGTTTAAAACAACAATAAAGACACGAACGATTGGCATGTTGAGTGGTCAACAAATATATTCATATCGTAAACCAAATGAATGGCTAGTTTTCACATATTTCCTAAGTTTTGACTCTAAAGTTTGGCTGTTTATTGCGTTTTCTGTTATTTCGATTTCTATTGTAATCGCATTTATTGAGAAAACTTTTGGACGATTTCAATCTAATATATGGCAATATAGTACTATAC
>JAQIVF010000328.1:0-24924 GCA_034698365.1 Steganacarus magnus
AATAGTATAATCGATTTGGTTTTAGTTCGAAATACACAATTTAAAATTAATATTTATAGTTCTTATTTTTCTTATCAAAAATCGCTAATGTTTTCTATTTGAATAAAAAATTTCAATTATTTATAATTGTAGATTATTATGTATATAAAACCATATATTAGATTTAATAACAATTAGATTTTTTAAGTGGCATAGCCACCGTATAATTTTTTATGAGTGGCGTAGCCATCGTTTAGATTGTTTTTGTTAGTTACATAGCCATTATATAAAAGTTTTTGTTAGTGGCAATGCGAGCGTAGAATATTTTTTGTTAGTGGCATAGATATTGTAGTTATACGGGAGTTTTCCGAACTTTTCCTGTGATTCTAGGCTATTATACGGAAGTTTTTGAGTACTGATACTAAATTTTTTAGATCCCCTATACTTAATTTTAGGGTCCTTCTACTTAATTTTTTAGACCCTTTTAATTTTATTTTAGAACTTTGTAATTGGTTTTGCTTGTAAAAATATATATTATTTGTTGATACCTGACGCGAGAGCAAAAATGCATTTTATATAATTTATTTAGTAAATTAGACTTTTAATTAAAAAAGGTTTAGTCGTTAAATTTTTTACAAAATTTAACAACATTTATTTAATAGTTACTTAAAACACAAAAATCTTCAAATCTGTGGTCCCGTGTGGCCATAAAATCATGTCGTAATCCGTGCCGAAAGTTATTATAGAGACTCTTCGCGAAAATATATGTCAGAATTGGTTAGTAATGTCGAGGAACGCTTTATGTGTGTAATCTTTAAAGAAATTATGATATCGCCGGTCGTTATCCTCAACTTCTGTCAGATCTTGTGATTATTGTTTCAGAAATTCGTTAAGTGTGAGAAGTAATTGTCCCTTATGTGGCATCCATTGCGTTGGAAGCTTTTCAGACAATTATCTTCGTGTTATTATTGATAGTTTGACCGTAAATAAGAGCGAAACCGAAAATAATACACGAAAAAATCTGATTATAAACATAGAAAATGAACCAAATATCGTATTCGAAGTACAAGTTTAAGAACCCATGATTCCTAATCTGATTGAATATATTTCTGAATCCGAAGATTCTCAAGATAGCGATGACTCGCGTTTGAATCCAACATTCCGTCCGTAATCTCGATTTAATGTTTTAATTTTTTATGTATTTTGTAAAATGATTTCAAATTAATAAAAATCGCATTTTATTATCAAAACTCTAATATCGGTCAGATATAACGACCGTATCGATCTTGTTTTAATCTTGTGTTGTTTCAATTCTATGATATACATTTCGATTCTATTCCTATTCCGATTTTTACTTTTAGTTTAATTTCTATTCCATTCCGATTCTTATAATTTATAATTTTGAATAATATTTCAATTCTAAAATTTATTTCTATCTAATTTGCATTCCGATTTCGATTCTTAATAAATTATAAACTATATATAAATTTCAATTCCTATTTCTAAATGAGAACTAAATATTTAAGTTGCTTTTATTTAGATTAATAAATTTGTAGAATAATTTAAACATCTCTCTAATATAATAATTTAAATTGTAATATAACATAAATTGTGGTTTTTGACAAAACACTGTAAAACAGGATATAAATCCTTATCAATTTAAAAGTATTTGAATTCGAATTTCTATTCCAATTAACATTCTATGCAATTTCTATTCCTATATCAATTATAAAAATTTTTTCTTATTTAAATTCCACTTTCGATTAATATATAAAATATTTTTATTTAAATTCCATTCCAATTTCTTTTCTTAAATTTAGAATAATTTTGATTCTATTGCAATTCCGTTTAATTGGAATAAGAATCAAAAATATATTTCGATTCTTATTTCGATTCTAAAGAATTGAAACAACACTATTTTAATCTGATGATGTTTTCTAAATAATGCTTAAAGCCAAATTGATTATTCATTTAATATCTTGAATTTAATATTTAATAGTAAATAATTTTTATAAATACAGAATTAATAGGATTTAAAAGTAATTAATTCAAATTGGATTATAAAATTTTCTTTAACTTATATTACATCGTCAAAAATAAAAAATAAGCAAAATTTATAAAATTATATAAAATTAATTTGAAATGAAAATATATTAAGTTTAGAAAGAACGTAAATTATATCTTAAATCTAATATAAATATGAAATAAAATAATTATACAATTTCTATCTGGACCTAATTCAGCCATTATTTTGAGTAGTGTTTTATATCATATTTTAAAGAAAAAGAAAAAGAAAAGAATTGAATATTATAACAAAAGAAAAGAAAAAGAAATATTAGTAAGCGAAAATAACATTAAAAAGAAAAAGGCAAATGAAAAGAAAAGAAAAAGAAATATATTTTGATAATTACTTGAATTTTTCTATTGACAAATAACGAGATTTTCTTCGTTAATAATAAATGAAGTTTTTATTAACGGAATATTACAATATGTAAAACGTTATGTATCCTATTTTGAAGAAATAAAGTGATTTTATATTTAAATATTTCCGATAAAAAATTTAAAAAATATAATTAGTTAATATAGTGAGAAGCTTATCATAGAATATACATTCATTATTTTGAAAAAAAAAATCTAAACATGTAAAATAAATCGTTATAAACCTTAGAAAATGCTCACAAAAATTTAATAGATAATAATGGTTTATCAGCAATAATTTCTTTTTTTTATTAAAAGAAATTTTTTGAAATAATGTTCATTTTCAAATTTTTAATTTTACTTTACTTTTACTTTTGATTTTAATATATATATTACTTTCACTTGAATTTCGTTTTTCTTATAATTAAATTTTAAATTTATTTCGCTATCACATTGTATTAAAATTTTATCACAAAAGTTAAATCAGAAGGAAAAAAATTAAATTGTTCCTCAACATAATTTAATTCATAATTTAATTCATAATTTAATTTAAATTAAAATAGTGAAACTTAATCTTCAATAACATTATTGGGTGATTGAACATTTTATTTTATATTTTGTAACAGTAATTTTTTAATCATGTTAAATCGAAATTATACTATAAAAGCGAAAGCAAAAAACAAGCGAAATTTAAAAAATGAAATTAAACAACACTAGTTTAAACTGATTTCAACTGATATAAATGATTTTAAACATTAAAATTTTAAAAGAAATTTAATCTAAATTTAGATTAATTTTGTAAATGTAATTGATTTTTAATTATTTAAACTTTATTCGAAATATTATAGAAATTAAGAAAATATAAATAATTTTAATTGAAATTTTACTTAAATTAAATTTAAGAAATGTATTGTAAGTTTATTGTATGTCAATTCTAAAATAAAATAAACGAACTTTTATTTAGAAAATTACAAAATAATTTTTTTTCTAGCATTGAATTTAAATAAGTAAAATTAAAATACATTTAATCTAAAAATTTTAGGAAAATCAAATCAAAATTAGTGATTTTTCAAGCTTTAAAATTGAAAATAGTAAATTAAAATCTTTGTCTATTAAATTTTAATTTTCAGGTTTTATCCATTTATTTTTTTCCTTTATTAACTATAATTAATACCGCAATCTTATTTAATTATTGTTTAATTAAATATTGTAAAATAGACTAGATTTAATCAACAAAATAAGCATATTTTAAATTTATTCAAACTTATTTTAGATTAAATAAATTTAATAAAATTAATGTATGAGTTTTAATTTTTACATTTAACATAATTATCAGCGTTAAACACTGTATAAAAATAAATATTATTATAAATATATATTCACAATGAGTAATTATTCAAAGTTCGGGAAACCCTGGTAAAGAAATTCTATAAGATTTCTTTATAAAAAACTAGAAATTTTTTAGATCACAATTTTGTAGTTGTGTTCGTAAATTAAATTAAACTTTGCAATAGCAATCCAAAAATTTATTTATAACTTGTGTAAAATAGAATTTTAAGCAAAGATAAAAAGTAAATTAACAGAAAAATTGAATATTTTAATAATGTAATAAAATATTTTAAAATTCATTGAAATAAAAATTAGTAAATTAATTAATTTAAAAAAATTTGTTTCACGAAAAAAGTGATTTATTATTTGTTATTTAATTTAATTATACGCTGAAGTATTTGTAAACGCTTGAGACACAAAATTCAAATCAATTTATTAATTATCAGCGATTAAGTAAACGCTGAATTTTGGGGATTTATTGCTATTGATAGTTCGAAGTGTTTCTGGTAAACCCCTTCAGGTCCACGGAGTCTGTGAAAGCAGACCACCGATATACATTGTCTTACAGGTATATATTTAATTGTTTTTTATATTTAAAGTCATGTATATCTCATGCGGTGACTCACGGAACAGTGGACACACCCGGTACTCGTGTGTTACTTATGCGGTCACTAACGTACGCGCTTTTACTGGCGTACGCGCTTTCACTCATGTCCGCGCTCTCACTCATGAATCTCTGGAGGAAGGGTCCACCAACTTGGTCCACAGTGATTGTGATAGCAGACCACCGATATACAATGACTCCTTGCTATGTCCTGAGCGAGTGCATACCGCCAGCTAGTTGGTTGGTGCGTCCCACTGGTCGGTGGCGAGCTCTGGAGGAAGGGTCCACCAACTTGTGGGATTGTTGTAATGGAGATGAAGGCGATGTTATTGAAGTGGTCTCTACTCTGCCTTCAAAAGCGAGACCTAATTGTTTAAATGTTGCTCCGGTTCTGACTGTGAGCTTTCATTTGACTCTGCGCTGTCAACTGTTTCGGTGTTATTGTTATGCGTTTGTCGTTGATTGACATATTGATTTGATTGCTGTGTCTGTTGTTGCGGAGTTTGTTGGAGATTATATTGTTTTATTTTCTCCAAACGTTCTTTAATTGCGTCTTCTTTAGACTTTACATTTTTTCTGGCGATGCAATCTCTTTCGATGTGCTTTTTGCCACCACACCAATTGCAGCGAATGCCACGAATGCTATTGCTGTTATTATTATAGTTATTTTGTTGATTGTTATTGCCGTGATTTCGATTATTGTTTTGATTACGGTTTTGATTGTTATTTTGATTATGTGTCTGATTATGACTCTGTAAAATCTTTCTCTCTTTTTCTTTCTTTGCACGACTGATACTCCAAATATCAGTGTGCAGAATCGCTTCGAGGAATTCCGCTGTCGTACACTTTTTAGTTAATAAGTTCGATGCAATTAAAGTCGATGTATTAGTGTGTAATTTTTCAACTAAGGTTGTTCTATACATTAAGTCATTATCATCAGAGAATGGAAGCATTATTTTATTATATGCATCAATGAATTCTCTGGTGGTTTTGTTCTCCTCTCTATATATATTTTTTGCTTGCGAATACGCTGCGATTTTAGCAGAACTTGAAGTAAATTTTTCGATAAAAGCTCTACTGTACAAATGCCATGGAAGTCTATTGTTGTTATTATAAAACTCCCTATAACTTGTTGATAATGTTGTACTTATTCGAGTTCCTAACAACTCTTTATATTTATCTTCCGCACAACCTTTATAATACATTTGCGATTCAAAATTCTCTATATAACTCTTTGCAGGAGTTTCGAGATTAAATTCCGGGACTATTTTCGAAATGTCCGGCAATTTTTTTGTATTACTACTATTTAACGCTAATTGCAAAGTTTGAGAAAACTTATCTGTTACGCTGTTGACTATAAGTGAGATGTCGTTTGCTGAATATGCGTTGTTCGCTCCACTTGTATTCGCACCGCTTGTGTTCGCACCGCTTTGTTGAGCGTTTGCTGATTGACCAGCGTTCTGTTGATTTGCTTGATATTGAGTTTGATTTAACGTCAAATCGTTGAGCGTTGAATTGAATTGTTGCTGTTGAGTTTGCATTGTTGTGATGGTGTCAGCTATTTATTGTGTTTGTTGCTGGAAAACTGCAGCAGTTGCTGCTAATTGTGTGGTTATGTCTGTTAACATATTTTCCACTTTCGCATATCTCAAGTCATTTACTTCATCAGCAGTTTTTACAATTGACTGCAAGTCATTCACTTTTGATGTAATTTTTGTAATGTTTGAGACAATACTGTTGTTGCTGTCCTTAAGTTTGCTTATATCGGTGTCTCTCGCTTCCAATAGCTTTGAAACCTCATATTTCGTGTATGAACTCATTTCGCTGAAACTATTTTCCAAATTGTCTACGAAATTAGAATCATTCAAATCGCTTAGAGAAACATTTAAATCACTTTTCATTCTTATATATTTTTGGATGTGATTTTTTATTTATACGTGAGTAGTACTTATGTACTCGACTGTCTTCCTTTTCCAAATCACTATTTGAACTATTGTTCATATGATGTTTATTTTAGTGTAGAAAATGGTTATTAATTTGATTATAAATGATCAATGAACTCAAATGCAAAAACACCTCCACCAGTGTGAGGACTACTATCGCTCGCTACGCTGAAGCTTCCTCGGGGGTGCGGTGATATTCAGATATTCACGACAGAGTGAACTGAAATTCACCTGTATTGGTAACGCACACTTAGTGGTAATAATTGGTCGGCTATTGATCCTTTCAGTGCCTGTATGGCACTCTCGCGATACTGTGCTTTGTTTCGCACACACTATACGTTAAAGCTTTTTACTCGCGTTTAACGCATATAAATAAAATTGAATTGCAATTAAAATAACGTTTAGTTTTATTTAATAAACTGCTCACTTCGAGAGCCAAATCGCAACTAACTGTATATGAGAAAAGACTCATAACAGTTAAAAGATTAAATAAGAAAATACATATATGAGATCAAAGATTAGCGCAAACATGAATAGTTGATTAAATGAATACAAAAATACTTTTTATGTGATTAATTCGTTTGATTAACAATGACTTATAAGTCAATTACTCAGTTATCGCGTGAACTCTGATTCCGCGTATAACACGCCCTCCCTCTCGTTTTGAGCCACTTTTGGTTAACCGAATGGCTCAACACGAAAACAAATTACTGGGAAATTAAATATAAAAATATTAAACAACAAATTATTTGTTAAAACAAATTAAAAAATTTAGATAAGTTATGCCAAAAATTTAGATAAGTTAAGCCAAAAATTTAAATACTAATAATAATGATATTAACTAAATTAAAAACTACAATCAAAAATGCATGAAAAGAAACATTATAAGCTTTTGAAAAATCAAATTAAATGTGTGAAAACACTCGAAAAATTTAGAATAAATTGCATTAAATGCATTAAAAATTAATCAAAAACTTATATTGTTTTAAAAACACGCCTACACACTACTAATTTTAACTAATTTACGAGAAAAACAAAAATATTAAATATAATTAATTTGTTTGCGCAATGTATTCGGTTTATTCGTCGCTCATTTCATTTGAAAATCGGTCAAACTCTTCTAAATAAATGACCGATTCTTGACTTTGGTTTTGCAGTGAATGTTCCCATTCTCTCCACGCTAGCGTTCGTTCTGAAGATGAACTGCTGGACTCGACTTCCATATCTTCTACTGAAACGATAATAGTTCTCGGCTTTGTATTCTGAACCATCTTCTCGTATGTGATACAATCGCTTTCATTATATAAGTCACATGGTTCTTCATTAAACGAAAATATGCCGATTTCTGGCAGTCCATTGATACAGTTTGTGACAATTGGTCCGACTCTGACCAGTCTGTCAAAAATACCGCTTCCGTCATTTTCGTGTGCCATTCGTGTCGCGAATCTCGATAAAGCTCTGTTATCGTCACTTATTTCCTTGATTGCGGGTTTTAACACGTCTTTATATGAGTCTCTTATGAATTCTGCCATTCGATTAAAATCTAATATTGGCGCGCCCTCTGTCTTGAAGTATTCGAACATATCTGAGAAGGAATTGAATTTTGTGACGACTAAATAATCACGATTGTGTCCACGCATGTACTCAAGAGTTTGCTCTCTGATAATTAAAGCCGTTATGATTCTCATAACCACGAAGTTATAAGGTCTCAGTTTCTCGTCATCGTTGGCGCGTCTGAAGACCATCATTGCGTCGCGTAAGAGATAGCGAATGATTTGATTTTTAGCTTTCGTTTCTTGTTGTTTACGCATTAATAGATTAAAATTCTTCTCGAGTGGCGTCAAATTAAAATCGAAAAATGCCTCGTAGTTCGGGTGATGTTTAATCTTTTTGTCACGCAATGTATTCAACACAATAGTCATCGCTTTTTCCGCGAAAACACCAAAAGTATTGAATCTGACTTTATCGAGGTCTGAAACACTCTGTGATATGCGTTCATAAGGTCTGAAATTCCACTTATAAACCTCTTTATTAGGATAGAATTGGTTAACGGTTCCGATTTTATTGTGATCGACAACCCATGTGAGCGTAAGACACGGATCATTCAAACGAAGTATATGTGACACGAAGTTTCGCAAAACAATTCCACGATCGATGCCTTGTTTGTCTTCGCAAACGATTACATAAGTAAGTGGTGTCTTGTCTGATGCCATAAAGTATTTCATAACACGAATGTCTTTATAGCCCTTTCTTTGGCAATACTGGAGGCATGACTCGAGATAGTCATCCATTTTGAACTCGAATGGTTGTTCATCAATAATCGCGTGTTTCATGTCGTTATACGCGCGATAAATTTTTTAAAGAAAAGTAAAAAAATTACATTTAAAATAAAATAATGTAAAAATGTATTCATATTTTGATTTAATAATGAAAAAATTAAAATGAAATGAAAAAATTTTCAATTAATCTAAAAAAAATTTAAATTAAAATTGCAAACTTTTAAGAAATCAAAAGAAAGTTTTACAAAATTATATTAATTTGTTTAAACTATAGTTGTTTTTAATTTTGTAATTTTGATTTTAATTTTGATTATTCAAAATCAAAATACAAATCAAAATAAAATTTAAATGTAAATAAATATCGAAATCAAAATTAAAATACAATCAAAATGAAATAAAAGTATAAAATACAATCGAAATACAATCAAAATAAAAATTTTTGATAAAAATCAAAATCAAAATAATTCGATATAAAAATGCGTTTTGATTTTGATTTTTGTAATGAAAATCAAAATGAAAAATCAAAATCAAAATAGAAATGTATTTTGATTAATCAAATCAAAATACAATCAAAATGGAAACTTAAAAATCAAAATCAAAATACAATTTAATTGAAAAAATTTCAAAAATCAAAATTAAAATACAATTTAAATGAAAAAGTTCTAAAAATCAAATTCAAAAAAAAAAGTTAATTTAACAAATTTCAAAAATCAAAATTAAAATACAATCAAACTAGAAAATTTGAAATAAATCGACAAAATTATTTACTTTAAATTAAATTAGTGTTTGAATAATTTTTCAATATCGTATCGGTTATAATATTTGACTATATATAAAATGATTTTATTTAAAACGGAATAATAAAATATTCAACTTTGAAAAGATAAATAATGCGACTTTGTCGGTAAAATTCTATAAATTCTGACAAAAAAATGAAATATGCTAATAGAAATCGGTTAGTGTAATTTTTAACATGAGATATAAATAATATAAAACTATCGAAATTATTTTATCTAACAAAAAAATCATAATTTATAAAATAACATCCATTTTTAATACCGGATATTATAACAGTATCGATTTTATTTTTAATATCGCTATTTTTAATATATATTCAGTTAAAAATGGAATATACAAATATAAACTGAGAAAACAGTAATTATATAATACAAATTTCAAAAATAATACTATGTTTGTATTATTATTAGAGATCCAAAATAATTGCATTTATTGTACATCAAAATAGATCTGTTGCAAACTTTCTATATAAAAAAAACAAGATCTAAACGGTCATAATATCTGACTTCGTATTGAATTTTTAAAATAAATTTTTATTTAATTACATTGCATTAGTTTTAATAGTAA
Organism: Steganacarus magnus; assembly: GCA_034698365.1. Taxonomy (NCBI): domain Eukaryota; kingdom Metazoa; phylum Arthropoda; class Arachnida; order Sarcoptiformes; family Steganacaridae; genus Steganacarus; species Steganacarus magnus. The sequence goes on from JAQIVF010000328.1 coordinate 9,918, forward strand.
AGTCAAACATAAAATAAAATTTTAGCGTTAATGTTTTGGTTCCCAATCGGGATCTGCATTCAAATCATCTTCACTTACTTCTTCAAACTCAAAAAATAGTTAATTAAAATCAATAATCTCAGGAAATTGTGGCGCAAATACTATTTGAGGATTAGTAAGTCTACTATTTTTAAGATCTTTTCGGTAATTAGATTAGGTACCATTCATATTGCTTTCAACCTTTTCGATAACATTTCCTAATGTTCGGTCAGCAAACACGTGAAATATTTCGCTCTTACTTACTGGACACAAATTCTGAGATCTTTGATTTTCAATAGAGTATTTGCAAAAAACGTGACCACAAGAAGCTATTATATACGGATCAATAAATAATTCTAAACATATCGAGCAAATCAATTCGTCTGAGATTTTATTCCTAAAAGTTGCGCACTCTATGCGTCTGAAAGTCTGTTCTAATTGTTTCCGTGTGTACTCATCACCAAAATCTTGAGCTACCATTTTCCAGCAGTTGCTGAGATTCTTGTATCGCTTGTAATACTGAACTAATCGGGTTTTATCCATACTTTCTGATGACAACTAAATATAACTGTTTTTTGTTTAAAGCTTATTAACGTATAATTTTGTGTATTGTTATAACGCGCAATTTAAAACCAGAACGTATTATTGAAAACATTATATTGAAACTTTATTCTCCGTTATCGTACAACAATGAAATTTTGCAACAATGCTAAGTGCCAGTAATCCCGTTTAAGACCAGAAAGTTCAGAATACCCCCGTATAAGACCCCAGAATCCTTGGAAAAGTTCAGAAAACACCCGTAAAAGACCATAGAATCACTTGAAAAGTTTAGAAAACTCCCGTATATGGCCCCTTAAATCACTGGAAAAGTTCAGAAAACTCTCGTATAAGACCCCAGAATCACAAGAAAAGTTTAGAAATCTCCCGTATATGACCACAAAATCACTGGAAAAGTTCAGATAACTCCCGTATAAAACCCCAGAATCCATGGAAAAGTTCAGAAAACTCCCGTATATGGCCCCTTGAATCACTGGAAAAGTTCAGAAATCTCCCGTAAAAGACCCCAGAATCAATGAAAAATTTCAGAAAACTCCCGTATAAGACCCAAGAGTCCCTGTAAAAGTTTAGAAAACTCATGCCGGTTTTTGAATGGCTCACCTATTATATTACAGCCCAAAGTGCAGATGCCGGTTAAGTACGGCTCTCGTAATAGTACCGCCCAAATTATCAGATGCCGGTTTAGTTCTGGTTTTATACTATATTACCACCCAAAGTAGCAGATGCCGGTTTAGTTCGGGTTTTATAATATATTACCGCCAAAAAAATATTCTCTTTATTTAAATCGAGGAAAAATACTATTATTAACATAAAGAAAGTTCACTTTATTAGTATCGAGGAAAATCCCATTGTTGAAGCACGCAAATAGTCACGGTTACGCGAAACATCTCTAAAACCTTTAATAACTAATACTAAAAGTTTAAAACCTATTAATGTATAAAAACTATTAACAGTGAAAATGACTAACAATGTAAAAACTATTGATCTCAGCGCTCACTAAACTAAAACAAATTTATTCTGATATCAGGAGCGATGAAGTAAAGTCGCATTTATATTTAACTTATTTTAAAATAAAACTATTAACGCGATAAAAGTGTTATTTGTTATTTATTTAATCGAAACAAGAGTAAGACTAGATATAATAGTCACTCATTTATTAAAGTAATCGAAACAAGATTAAGTATAGAAATAATATACATATATTAATTCATTCACTGGTTTATTAACCATAATTCATTTATACGTTTACATTCATTTATTCGTAATCAAATTTATATTTAATTGTGTTAGGGTTTGCAGTGAAAATCAGAGTTTATTACTATTAACCACTATTGTGGGCGTTAACCGATTTTTACTGATTCACCGGTCAATGAGGCAAACCTACGGTTTCGACACGTTTACGATTAAGCGACGATTCTGGACATTCCCGCTTCAATAGTTATTACTCTCGCGGGTGTTAGCGGTCAGCGAAGTTCATTATTATCAAAGAGAGTAGCGACACACGGACAAACACACAGAGAATGTCAAATCCATTTACCTGCCTTGCTTTTATCGAAGTCAGATAAAAAATTTATTGGAATTATCTTTTAGTTATTCAAACTTTTTGCAACCATAGGTAAGCTCATCGGAATTTAACAATAATTTTTTTATTTTTTTAAAATAGAATATAAGTATGTAAAAATAGCATTATAGCATATAGTGTTAAAAATAGCATTTATTAACACGCATAAAAGAGCTCCTAATCATTAAATTCGTGCATAAATTGCAATTATATGCTTCTAATTTAAGAAATAAAAAGTAGCAGTTGCTATTATTTTGGATTTCTAATTATTATTACTATATTTATTTATTTTAATTTACAAATTTTCATTTCAATGAATTTGAAAATATTTTATTACTTAACTTATTGTTACTTTGGTTTAGTGTTTTGTCGCTTTTTAAAAGCGAAATAAAAAGTGAAATTTTATTTTTGACTTGTAAGCAAAAGCGAAAGCGAAATGAAAGGGAAACTAAATTTTTTTCAAAAAGCCAAATGAATTACAAACGAAACTTAAAAACTTGTGAAAATAGAAAGCGAAATACAAGTGAAATCAAAGTTTAAATTAAAAGTGAAAGTGAAAGTAAGTAAAAATAAAAGGGTAGAATTTTCATAACACTACTTTGGTTGCAATAAATAATCTTTTGAATTATGTTATTGCAAAATTTCATTTCATTTTTCTAATTCATCTCCAAAAATGAGATCTAAAAAATGTTCTAGTTTTTTTATAAAGAATTCTTATAGAAATTCTTTACAAGATGTTTCCGATCTTGAAGTATTTACTTATTGTTAATATATATTTATAATAATATTTATTTTATATACAGTGTTTAACGTTGATAATTCTGTTAAATGTAAAATTAAAATTCATACATTAATTTTATTACATTCAATTTATCTAAAATAAGTTTGAATAAATTTAAAATATGCTTATTGTGTTGTATAAATCTAGTCTATATTATATTATTTAATTAAACAAAAATTAAATCGGATTGCTGTATTAATTATAGTTAATAACTGAAAAAAATAAAACGGGTAAACATGAATATTCAAATTTAATAGACAAAGAATTTGATTTACTATTTTCAATTTTAGTTTCAATTTTAAAGCTTGAAATATCACTAAATTAGATTCAATTTTCTCAAAGATTTTAGATTAAATGTATTTTAAATGTATTTTTTCAAAATCAATGATAGAAAACAAGAACGACACATTCATTGAGAGCTCACTTTTTCTTAAGAAATTAAAACTTATATAATGGAACTTTAAGTTTATTTATAAGAAAAAATTAAAATGAATAAATAAGTTTATTGTATAAGAATTGTTGTAAATAAGTATTAATTAAGTGTGTATTTAAATAATTGAATTGTTTGTCATGCTTATGGTAATTATCTTTGTTTTGAGAAACCAATATAACGTATGATAATTCATGCAAAACTGTTCTCAAGCACTCATTCGTGTCGTTGAGTAAATTTGCGTTAAGAAGAATATATGAAAATCTAAAGTTATTAATAATGAAAAAATAAGAATAACCTAAAATATTAAAAATGGTTAAAAAAAATATTTAATGAACATATATTTTTACCAAAAGCATTGGAATGCATATAAAAATTATCAATTCCAACGAATATTGCGCACTTTTTAAGTGTAAAGTAGTGAATGTCCATCGAATCAGTTCTAATGCGTTCGAATATTGCGTGAATTTTCGAGGAAACAATGTTTTGTCGATAACATGGAACTGTTCGATATGTCGAAATAAATTTAATTTATTTATTGTATTCGGCATCACTTGTACTCATTTTAAACAATTTACCAAAAATTAAACAAAAAATTGAAAACAAATAATGAGTGAGAGCTCGTGCATGAGTGAGATCGCGGACATGAGTAAAAGCGCGTACGTGAGTGAAAGCGCGTACGTGAGTCACCGCATAAAAAATTATATATTAAAAATTTAAATATTAATTAAATTTATTTGTATAATGTATTAGAAAAGTTCATCTTCCAGTACAGTAGTTAAAACTGTAACATTTGCTGAGCCTCTCGAAGTTGAGGCAGATCGAAATAAAGAAAACCCTCAGCCAATTGAAGTTAACGTTGTCTTTAAAATTGTAGAGGCAAATACAGGGGATACTATCGACATAAAGCAATTCAGTTCTTCAATAAAAACCATTTTCAAATGCAAAAAAATCTTTTATTATAATTTATAATTCACAGGTGTTATGAGTCAAAACTATTGCTACCAGTACTGACCTGCAGTAATGGGTCGCTAGTAATGATTCACCTCATATCACCTCATATTACGTCATATCACCTCATATAACGTCTTTATACACTTATTAAGCACATGTTAACTCATAATCTATTTCCATATCCTTTACATTGTAATTAATACACACTTCACATGTAGACTTCAAAGTATTCACATGTAATTTCTAACGTTATTTTTTATCTCAATTATAACGAATTTTGTTTCTTATTATTACTTATAATAAACGTATGTTTATCTTATAAATTTTTCATAATTGAAGCCTAATTATTGGTTTAACATTTGATTCCTCCTCAATTAATGGTTAATGGTTGTATTACATACAAACCCATAACAGTGGCGCAGTCTGAAGAACCTTCAACAGTATTATTCACTCATTCACTCATTTACTCAAACACTTATTTTTTTAAATTTTTCAACCAATTCAAAAAAATTGCATTAATTGATATTAATGACAACTCAGAGTTATTTAGAATATATATATGATACACTGGACATAGAAATTTCGGTCTTAATAATTCATAGATATCCAAGACATTATAGCACTAAATTTATTGATGAAAGATTTTCTTAAATTCGTTTTAATTTAAATTTAGTAAAAATTTAATTTTAAAATAATTATTCATTTTTGGAAATAGATATTAAACGGATCAATAAACACTTCCAGCTATATGAGTTTACAATTCAATTAAAACATTAATTATAAGCCAATATTACTGTTTATAGCTAATAATTCAATAAACATATAAAATGATTCAGTGAATAATAAAGTGTTGTTTCCAATTTCAAAAATCTAATTTAAAATTTGCTTTTTTATAGTTATTTTTATACACATTTTTGTTATTTTTCTGAATATTAATGAAAGAAATTGTCAAATATTTACAGTGTTTACATTTTCAATATAACATATAACGTATCCTAAATATAATGAATCTGCAATTGTGACAAAGGAATGATGTTTATTTTAAAACTCTTCGTCCGATAAATTTAAGTTATGAGATTCAATAGCAAAAACAAACTTCTATTAGCATCGATACGATGCTCATCTTGGGAATCGTTTTCTACAATTCTGTTAGCGTCGATACTACATTCCTTGCCGACATCTAAGGTATCTAGTGCTAATAGTCTCGCTGTATTTCGTCGGTCATTCACAGTTAGGTTATACGCAAATCTCACCCTTTTTTGTAATTACTTTAGACCATAAAAATCTCGAACTACAGCGCTAGTACTAGATGGAATTTTCATATTTTCATATTTTCATATTTTTACTTAAAGTAATGTTTGCATCCGTCTGCCAAATAGGTTTGCCTATTTGTATAGTTTTTTAACCATAGCATATAATATACTCTTCCGCATGTCCGAGTCAAATATAAGGAAATTGTTTGCGTTTATAATATTCGTGCGTTCGAAATTTTGTCAACTCGAGAGATATAAAGAAATTCGGATTTTTTATTCGTTATTATTTTTAAAAGTTCACTTGTTACTCCTATATTGTCGTTCTTTCTCTTTTTATGGCAATGTTAAATCGTTAGATTCGTGTATAAAAAAAAATTTTATAGGCTGTCCGCCAATTTGTTTTAACCATTGTTTAAATGGCTATTGCCTCTTAAATTTTTTGAATAGATTGAATTTGGTATATAATATAACATGCTGCAAATATTTTGCTATAAAAAATTTGATAAACAATCTTCCAGAAATTTATAAAAATAAAAGTATAACTGATAATCTACTATCACCAATATAATTTATAATAGTTTAATAAATATCTATTAGTATAATAATATTTAGAAGAGATTACTTCGAATGTTTTGGTAAACGAGAAAACAAATATTTGGTAAAAGTGATTTATAACTCGCCTCAATCCTCCATAAGTAGTCTTTTCAAAATTATAAATGTTTAAGAGCAAAGTTGGAAATCGAAATCTATTTATTTTGGACGATTTTAATATAGATTTGAGAAAGAACTAAAGCAAGAAAATCCAACTTAACAAATAATATTATATAAGGTTTTATTATAAAGAAACCTTTAAAAAACTGCTGGTTAACTGTGAAATAAGCTTATAAAATTAGTAAATAATATTTTTAAGTTTTATTTCAAGAAATTTCAAGTGTAAGTCAGATGTCTTTTCAGATAATAGTGAAGGATGTGAAGGCTTTACAATTAATAATAAATTTTTTCCAACAGAAATTGGATTTTATAGTGAACTTATCAGTTACTGTGTTGTAATAAACTTTTAACAATGAAAATTTAAACGATAGTGATATTATAAAATCAAATTTTTGGTATAAATCTCACCATGAATTAGACATATAAAGAACTTCTCTATTGTAACCTAAATATTCTGATAATATTCTAGTCTTAAAAACAATTTTCTCAATTTCTGGAGAAAAATTAAAATTAAGTATGAGAAAAATCAAAATTGGTTATAACAACAATCCAAAAATATGAAAACTGTTACATAAAGCTGATTTTGATCATACATCAGTTAATCTTTAAAACATATTTGATCTTTGGAAAAATATAGACATTCTATGGCTTGGGTGTCCACAATGTGATTAACTTGACAGACACTCATTTGCCAAAAATCAAATCCAAAAAAATATTTAAAAAAATAATTTATTAGATCATTTATCGAAAAGTAATAGCAGTATTGTTTTATTTTTAATAATAGATTTATTAATATAACAAAGTGTAATACAACAATACGAAGACAATGCTAATGGATTGTGGAAATAAATATATTATAAATAGTGTTATTTTTATTAATTAAAAATATATTAATTTGGTTTATTTATTTATTGTATTAAAAAAATTAATATCAAAATCAAAAATTAAAATCAAAAAATGATTTTTTACACAGTTCCTCGATGTGCAAATCCAATTTATTCAAGTTAACTTAGAGATTCGAGTAAAATACTATTTATTGGCTAGAATTACTGTTTTATTTCATAATTCAATAAAGGGATAAAAAGAATAATCATTATTTAAACACTAATAATTAGTGTTGTTTTACTTGTTTTTACAATTTTTATAGTTAAACATACATTTGTCACTTTTACAATAGACAAATTTCATTATAAAATACAAATATAAAATTTGTCAATTGTAAAACCGACATGTCACTAATAAATATTTAATATTCCACTATGACCAGCATATACCACTTTTGGTATTAATCTTCGTTGAAAGTAGTTATTTTATATATAATTGACAAAATTTTTAATACAACTTGAGATATTATGACCCTTTTTCGAATATTTTTTTTCTAGTTTTGTTAAATTATAATTATTGAAGAAAAAAAATAATTATGCCCTAATTTATGTATATCAAGTGATATACAAAAATATTAAATAACATCGGATGATTTGATTTTTATTTTTTATTTTTTAGCGAAAATCAATTTCATATATGAGTTATTCATGTTAACTTTTACTGATTATATTTATTTGATTATAATATTAACTCTTTATAAAACAACTATATAAAATAAGTTCTTCTATTAACAACTAGTTAAAAGAAAGAGTGATTACAATTAAGTAAAAGAATAACTACTTTTGGCCAAAGCAAGTAATAAAATAATGATGATAAAAATAATATGAGATAATTTGAATAGAGAAAAATTTAATAATTTTTAGTTTAAATAATATTAAAAATTATTTGTCCAATATTTCATTAAATTAAAAAATCGAAACAAAACTATTAAAAAGTGAGAGAGAAAACATCCGAAATTGAAGGTACCAAAACTTTATTTAATTTGGTTTGAAGAGCTCGATACTAATAAAGAGAAAATTCTTTATGTTAATAATTGGATTTTCCTCGATAGATTATAATTTTATACATTGAATTAAAATTTTTTGTTAATGGCATTGCCACTGTTTAATTTTTTGTTAATGGCATGGCCACTGTTTAATTTTTTGTTAGTGGCAGGGCCACTGTTTAATTTTTGTTTACAAACCCGATGAAATCTTTTACGCGGTATGCGATCTCTAAATATAAAACAAAGAAAATACTGAATGTAGTTGCTGTATACCCACTTTAGATCTATTCTTGATACTTATGTAGTTTATGTGTTATAAACGTTATATGCAAAAAATAAAACAAAGGCCATCAGTCGTTTTTTATTGGCAAGCGTTTAGGTGATGACCACTATGCTGTCTATTCTTGAAATTTATAGTGAACACGTGCCACATATTGCTGTAGATGTGGATACTTTTAAAAGAAAATTAATAAGAGTGATTTTTTTGGAAAAAGTTTAATTGATGAACAGTATGCTATCCTTTCTTAAAACATTTTAAAGAAAATTCATACGAGCGGTTTTTTTATGCAAGCATTTAAGAGATGAAACGTTTTTTGTCCATTCTCGCAACTTATAGTGTACATGCGCCACATATCAAATTTTAAAGAAAAATCATACGTGGGATTTTTTATATCCGTTGATCAAATTCAAGAAGTGATTAAACTTTGCTCCTAATTTTTATTAAATTATTTTTAGCTCACTTTGATTTTATTTCAATGAGCTATTGGATTTGGGATGTCATTCCGTGCTGATGTCGCTTTTTGATAGGAGTCTTGGTGAAAAAATATACAATATGATAAAAATGATACAATAAAAGTTTCTTTAGTATTAATTAATTTTCCATTAATAATAATATATAACATTTTATTTTTAAATAATATATTATGAAATTTTATTAGAAAAAAACAAAAGTTAGAGAAAAATTTAGAAAACAATTTTATTTTAAAATAATTTATAAAAATTAAAGAAATAAAGAAATGAGTTAAATAAATAAAATTAAAATCATATGGTTTGTTTTTGAGTTTGGTTTTTAATTTTGATAGTTATAATAAAATCCTTATTGAAATTCGAAATTAAAATTCATTTATAGTAAAATGAAAATTAAAAGAAACAAAAATCGATCTGTTCATTATAATAGGATTGTTCTCATCAAAATATTTCCTTAACAAAATTGAAATTTATCACTTTTGTTATCTTCTCTCTTGCTTTTCATTTAAATTAAAATTTTAATCTTGTTTTAATTTTTTTCTAAATTTCGATTTTATAGCCCATATTATGAAAATGTAAACAAACTTATTATAAGGAACCTGCATGAAATGCATTTATGGGTTTAAAATTGTGTTGTTTCAATAGTGCTTTTTGAATTTAAATTAAATTACTATTAAAATTATATAAACATTTTTAATTTAGATTAAATTCAAATAAAATTATTGACATCTTTTTGAACTTAAATTAAATTCAATTAAGATTGTATTTCAATCAATATGGATTTGACAAGGTCCGTCGGTCTGTCTTTCTGTGTTCGTATTCTTCTTAATGTAAGAGATGCAAATCATAAGCGAGAACTATTTTGAATGTTGTAGTTTTTTGTTTTATATTGTTAAAACTTTTATGAAACAAACATTTTTCTACTTTTACAAAATAATGTAAGAGAGAAACACAGTCAAAAAAATATCAGATGTTTTTTCAACTTAATCATGTTTAATTTATAGTAAACAATGGTGGATAGAATATTTAAAAAATTCTTTCGAAGTGTTCACGAGACCTATAAATTAGTGGTATCGCTATCAATTGATTGTATTTTGATTGTATTTTGATTTTCGAAATGTTTGCATTTAATTTGTATTTTGATTTTGATTTTTGAAATTTTTTTCATTTAAATTGTATTTTGATTTTGATTTTGAGAAGTTTTCTATTTTGATTTAATTTTGATTTGGTTAATCAAAATAATTTTATAGCAAATTATTTTGATTTTGATTTTTATTATAATTTTTCATTTTGATTATATTTTCAAATTATTTTCACTTTTATTTGTATTTTGATTTCACAATTTAATTACATTTTGATTGTATTTTGATTTGCTTTTTAATAACTTTATTTTGATTTGTATTTTGATTTTGATTAATCAAAATCAAAATTCTATAAAAAATCAAAAACAACACTTATAAATGATTTTATTTTAGGGCCATTTTATAATTTGTTTTGTTAATGGCAGGGCCATTGTATAATTTGTTTTGTCAGTGGCAGAAACATAAATATATAATTTCTTAAATAGTCTTTTGCGTGGTAATTTAATATATAACCCAGACTTAAACAGAACATCACACCTGATATAAGATATTTTTCTATTTAAATATATCAGATAAAATATAAATTTAAAATAATAGGGGATTGAGCAACTTAGTAAGCTAGCAACCACTAATAATCACAACTAATAAAATATTTGATTAATTCTAACAAAAATTTAAATCAGTTTATTATGACAGTCACTTATTACCAACTTTTCGATCTTGTTTTAAATTATAAATCATTGTTGTGATTAGTATATAAATGAGTGCATACCAAATTTATTTTTGTCTGTATTCAGCACTTGAACAGTGAACATCACAAATTTTTAATCTGCAAATATTTTTTAAAGGATTGTTTTTAAACTTTTTCTCAACTATAAATATTTTATAGTACGAATTGTTAAAAAAATTACAACATTCAAAACATTGTTCTAAATAGAAATTCAGTGATTATTTTCATAAGTTAATAAGTTTAAAAACCGCCCGATTAATTAATTATGAAATCTTTAATCATTAAATTATTAAGTTTAAAACTTTTATATTTACAGTTTAGAATATTTTGTAATTTTTTTATTGCGTCGCAGAATATTTTATTTAAATTAACGCGAACAATATTGATTATTTTCATTTATAAGATCCACTGCAAATTTTCCTATTAAATAAACCAAAATAAATATTATCAGGACGGGACAGGACCGGACAAAAATTTTCTTCAAACATTAAAGGACGAAACGTGACTGCTGTTCTTAATTTCCAGGACATGATGAGACTAAGTATCAAAGTTTATTTCTCTCTATTATAAAATAAAGTGAAATAACATTTTAAGCATAATTCCTATATATTATCTCTGCGTTCAAGTAAAAAATTAAAATTGTTGTCTAAAAAAAGAATACTACAAATGAAATCACAAAAATGTTTTTTACACCAAACATTCAAAACATTATTTTAAATAAAACTTCACTGATTGTTTTCATAAGTTAAATTCAGTCTTATTATTAAAATTTGAAACTCGTAAAATAGATCGTTGTCTATTGATAGCCATAAATACCATGTTTGTTGTTTTCAATATTCTTTTTCATCGTTTATGTCTTCAAAAACATAAATATTTGAAGTTTCGATGAATATAATTATCTTGTTTGTTCTTTTAACCATTGTTAAAATATTAATGATATTTATTTAAATATAAACTTTATTTATATTAAAATAATTTAATACACTAATTTTTAAAACAGTTTTTTTATTAAAATTTCATTGAAATTGGTGTAATTGGAAAAAATCATATAATATCTTATATAGATAATTCTTTGTAACGAAATGATATATACAATAAGCAAAACTCTGATGTATTACTCTGAATTTGTGTTTTATGAAAAGAATATGCTTTACTATTGAATTTAATAAACTTTATGAATTTAACGTGAAATTTTGGTCTACCAAATGAGTCAAAATATTCTAATGATCCATTTTTGTTAATATGATTGACAATATAATGTTTTCCTTGGTACATGTGATAGATCAGTGTATACGACGAAGAAACCTTGTTTATCTGGATTTAGACGCAATAGATTCAAAGGTTATGTACCACAATAATATTTATTAAGTTTTGGATTGTTTTTAATTATACGAATCTCTCGTATTAATTAATAATAAATTGAAACTTTAGGATTGTTGTCTATTTCAATCATATTCTCGAATATTCCATAAAACAACACTCTTAAAGGATTTGAGAGATTGTTTTTAAAGTGTACTACTAATCGAAAATATCCTTATTTTGGCATATTTATAAAATTTTCTACTGGTGTAATTTGTTGAATAGAATTGAAATTAAAAGAATAAAAATTATATCTGTCTTTATAATTAAAATTTTTGAATGAATGAGGAATTTTTGTGTATTCACCGAGCTGGGAGACGTGTTCATTAATATCAATTATCAAATTTGAAGGTAACTGACTCAAAAAATATTGTCTATAACAAAGATTAATTGACTTGGAAGTGTTTTTATATCAACCCTTTTAATATGATATTTGCATGTAATTATTTTCAAAACATTTGCATGTGCATTCAAAAAGTTTGAAATAACAAGTACTTTTCTAATTATTAAACACATATCTTTTAGATTCAATTTTGGCTTTGTTGCATGTAAAGCTTCCTTGGTAAGTGTTGTTGTCGCATCAGCGAGTTGTTTAGAGCTTCCAATTAATGAAAAATTGTCTTTGGCTTTTGTAAACATTAGTATAATTGTTATACCAATTACTAGTATTATTTGTGAGTTAAATAAATCCCTGTGAATTCTTCCGTATAATGTGATCTTTTTACTTTCTTGACAAATTGTAAATAGATCATAATCTATTTTATCAAAAATCTGACAAGTTATTGGGTTACTAAAATCAGCTACTTTAAGATAACTATATTTTGCCATTTCATATTTTTCTTTTAAACATTCATTATTAGATATATAGGCATATGTGTTAGATGATTGACTAATTAAAGTGTTGTTTAAATAAATTTCAATTTGGTCCCACTTTGTTTAGACCATTATTTATTAAGAACTTTAAATCTGCCGTTTTGATTTGAAGGATATTTTGTACCATCTTATTTTATAATATTACCCATAAATCTATATCTTTTAAATCAATATACTCTTCATAGTTACCTGGGTTCACAAACTCTATTGTATTTGAATTTTAATTCGATGAAATTGGGCGGTAGGGAATTAAATTTGATTATGTTAACGATGCTTGATAGTTAATATTTTTAAAAAAATCTAATTCTGAATTTAAAATTTCTGTTGCTATTATGAAAATTTATCTACATTAGTTAGATGTTTCTTCTGAGAGCATCTTTTATAAACTGATTTCTTTCTTATAATTTTCACTTTCTTTATACTCTTTGGTCTCCGTTTGATCTATCTTTTACTGATTTATAAAACTTTCCTTTTAATTGTATTTCAATTTTGATTTTGAAAAGTTTTCTATTTTGATTGTATTTTTATTTGATTAATCAAAATACATTTCTATTTTGATTTTGATTTTTCAAAATAATTTTAACACAAAAATCAAAATCAAAATGCATTTTTATAGAAACTTATTTTAATTTTGATTTTTATAAAAAATTTTAATTTAGATTGAATTTTGATTGTATTTTGATTTAATTTTTTAAAATTTTATTTTGATTTGTATTTTGATTTTTAATAATCAAAATTAAAATTCGAAATAAAATAAAAATAAAAATCAAATTTACAAAATCAAAAACATTACAACTTGTAATATAAATTGATATAAAAAACTAACTAAGTAAACTTACTAGTTTTTCTGCAAACTAGTGTTGTTTTGATTGTTAATAATAAAATTTTAAATCAAAATTATTTTAAAGTTGACAATTAAAATCAAAATACAATCAAAATTATTTTTAATTAAGAATAAAAATGAAAATAAAATCTAAATTATTGCTTTTTATAACAATCAAAATCAAAATAAAAAACTCCAAAATAACATTAAAAATCAAAATACATTTAATAAAAAATATCAATATTAAAATCAAAATCAAAATATAAACCATAAAAAAATTAAAATAAAAATAGAAAATATAAATAAAAAATCAAAATTAAATTTTGTATAAAAATCAAAATCAAAATACAATCAAAATAAAAAACCTGTCAAAACAACACTATTACAAACTAACAAAATTTCTAACAGTACATAAAGATTAATGCCATATGTTTATTATGAAAAATAATTAAGAAACAAGACATCTAAAATATTTATGGTGCAATTATTTAAATTTTTATAGGGTTTTTTTTATATATTATAATCTAATAACCTTTAAGTAATATTAAACCGAAAAATTCAATATAAAAATATTTATTGAATTTTATTGTAACTGAATTGCTTTTCAATAAAAACTGTAATTAATTTATTAAAAATTCCAAATAAATAAATAAAAATATTATTTTATTCTTTTTTGGATGACATTATTCTCACGCTTTATTTAGTAAATTTAAATTTTTATATTCTCTTATAATTAATTTTATCTTTTACTTAAAATTTTAATTTGCTATTTTTATTATATTTATTATACCTTTAAAGATAAATCAAAATTAAAATACCAAAATCAAAAACACTACTTATATTGAAGTGAAATATTATTGATTAGAAAACTAAATTTCGAAAGTGCATAGAAAACTTATTAATTAATCGTGATTGTAAATGTAGGCAGAAAAATTTTAGCTCACTTTGATTTTATCAATGAGCTATTGGAATTGGGATGTCCGTCCGTCCGGATGTAGACAGGAGGCTTTTTTGACAACTTTCTAGAACATTCTAGAACATTCTGGAACATTCTGGAACATTTAATATAGGAGTCTTTTTTGACAACTTTCTAGAACATTCTGGAACATTTAATATAGGAGTCTTTTTTGACAACCTTCTAGAACATTCTATAACATTCTGGAACATTTAATATAGGAGGCTTTTTTGTAAAAAAATAGAAATTTTAACAATTATTGGAGATATTTAAAATTACTTGATAGTTGTCTTAACTTAACT
>JAQIVF010000329.1:0-24867 GCA_034698365.1 Steganacarus magnus
CCGTTATTATCAAAGAGAAATTTCTCTTTATTAGTATCGAGGAAAATCCCGTTATTATCAAAGAGTGGCGACAGACAGACAGACAGACAATCCCAAATCCATATATCTGACTATTTTCTATCGAAGTCAGATAAAAAACTATTAGATTTAATTATGTTTTTTTAATTATTCTAAGATATTATAAATGATCTTATTAGTAAAATTTGTTATACAAAATATGTTAATGGTTTAATGCTTTAACCATGGTTTGGTTTGGTTCGGATTGGTTTGCAGTGTAGACTTTGTGGTTTGGGTTGGTTTGGTTTCAATTTTAAATTAATGGTTTGGATTGGTCTGGTTCGCGAAAAGTCGGACCATGAACACCTTTAGTTGAAATAAACAAACTTCTAGCACTACTTTTTAGCATTAATTTCTTAGATTTCTTGATTTAAATTTTAAAGTTGTGCCAAAAATGTTATAACGTATTTTTTGTAATTGTTATAATTATTTTTAAATTAATTAAATTAACATAAGTGTCATAATGGCAAGAAGAGTGTCAAAAAGTTGGGCAATGAAAAACTTATGTCTACTACAGTGTCGAGTAAAATTAAAATATTGTTTGAGGGGAAGAGAGGGCTGTTTATTGTGCTCATGGTTTTGATATCACTAAGGCCAACAAAATTCGGGGTAAAAAACTATCGGATTTGGGAGGGCCTCGGGGCAAAAAAACTGCCGTTTTCGGGCTGAATTTAGGCAAAGAAATTTAAGCAAAATTATTTTAAAATTAGCTTTAATAAATGTTTAAAGAACTTTTTTTTCGAAAAATATTATTTTTAATTTCTTACGATTATAAAACATGACAATAATACTATTTAGAAATCATACTAAATTGGTCATATAACATACTGTAAATACTGTTACTTGAAATAATTTTTGAATCTTTATAAAAATTATTAATTATAGAAACTTTGTTTATCCAGGAATTTTATTTAAATTATTATATAATATAAATAACTAGAATTTATAAACTTTTGCCACATTTATTAAGATTAGAAATATATTTATTCCAAATATCAACCGAAATCTATTATTCGGGGCAAATATAAGCTATTCGGGTAATTCGGGTGAAAACTCCAAATTCGGGCGATTCGGGCAAAATAAATAGATTCCAAATGACTTGTTTTCACTCATATATTCACTTAAAAATAATCCTAGAAAAATCAAATGTAGTAATAGGATTCGGGCAGTCATTTGTCCCCGAATTTTGTTGGCCTTAGATATCACGTAATACTGTTATATGTAGTAATGCTGCAGTATTTACTAGTGTTGTATTGATTGTTAAAAATCAAAATTAAAATTAAAATTATTTGTAAAAATTAAAATTAAAATTATTTGTATTTTAATTTTGATTAATCAAAATCAAAATACAATCGAAATTATTATAGATCTTATAATCAAAATTAAAATACAATCAAAATTACAGTATTTAGTAAAAATCAAAATCAAAATGACAAAATGCAGAAATAACATTAAAAATCAAAATACAACAGTCAAAAAAGTATACATTTTAGACTGCGTATTGCCTACAAAAATGAAAATTAAATTTAAATGCATTTTAAAATGAGAAAACTATATTTTGCTGAAAAAATTACACTTTAAACTTATACTTACATTTTTACTTACTTATTTTGAATAACACATTAAAATAATGTTTTTGCCTTTCAAAAAATGGTTTGCGTTTCAAAACGCAAAAACTTTTTTACACAAATGTAGAAAATGCCGAAATTTTCTATTAGAGGCAAAATAAAATCACGAAAATTATGTCTTAAATTTAAGCAAAATTTTAACTTAAGTAAATTAATAAAACTATTAAGCTTAATAAATTTACTTTTTAATTAAACTATTTTTAAAGTATAAAAATTATTTTAATTTTTTAAATTCAAGATTCTTTAAATCTGACCCTTCAATGAAATGAAAATAAATCCCAAACCCTAATAAACCTTTAATAAAACTAAACTTTTGTGTTAACGTTTATTTTAAGACAAAGTTTTTAAATAGTAAAATCACTGACAATTAATAATTGCGAATTAATAATATTTATAAAATAATATTAAAACTTTCTGCTGTTTGTGATTAAGCTTTAAATTGTGCTTAAATTGTGCTTAATTTGTGCTTAATTTTACTTAAAATGGATAACAATAAAAATATTAGTGAACCAAACAGCGCTAGCAAAGGTGGTATGCATTTGAGGGCTCGCGGACGCGGAAGAAGTGGCAACTCTCGTGTTGGCGAAGAGGGGAAACTGGGGGGCTACCCTATTGCCATACATGGCGGCGGAGGTAATAAAAAATTTAATTAAACCGAATATTTATTTTTATTTAACAAAAAGCATTAAATTTAGCATTTTTTTAGTATATCATAATAAAATAAAATCATTATATATATATATATAATATATATGGATTTGACATGTCTATCTGTCTGTCTCGCTTTAAAAATTTAATTTTAATTTAGATTTGTATGCTACTTATAAGCTATCTTAATAATTTGTTGCATACATGAGACAACTTAATAGTTATCGCGTTATAAATTTATAGATTTGACAATTTCTCTCCGTCCTGATGTACTCTGTTTGAAAATCTAAACGAATCTAAAAAAATCTTCGGATTTAAACAATTTTTTCTTATTTTAGTCTTAAATTTTTCTTTTTATTCTTTTGTAAGTTTTCATGTGAATATAATGTTTGTAAGTTGTAAGTTTGTCTGTCTGTCTGTCTGTCTGTCTGTACGCCCGTATATAAGTCCGCCCGTCAAAAAATCTTCAGATTTAAACGACAAATTTTTCTTATTTCAGCCTTATAATATGCTTTTTATTTTTTAATAAGTTTTAACTAAAAATCCGAGCTTAGGTATTGAGCTTAAAAATTCGTATCGTGCTTACATTTGAGCTTAAGCTAGCTTATGCATTATAATATGCAAATATATGCAATAATTAAATAAAATTTAAAATTTTGTTGATTTTTTTATCGAACAAAGGTCGTTGCAATGGTGGAGGCCATGGAGTACGTGTTGGTGGATATGGTGGTGTAGGTCGTGGTAGTGGTGGTGTCGCTCCTGCAGCTCTGGCTGCCCCGGTTGGAGCAGTTGCGGGATTTGGCGGGCATTTGACTCGCATTGGTGCTGGAGGTGGTGGTGGTACTGGAGTTCCTGTAGGATCAGGAGGTCCTGGAGGACCTGGCAATGGGCCTGACCCGCTCATTAGTGTCGGGCCTTTCCTTTTGGACCCGCAAGGAGGGGTAGTGGTCAACCCTGACCCTATGTTAATTAACATAGAAAACCATCAATAAAATCAAAATTAATAATCGTATAAAAATAAAAATCAAAATACAATCAAAATTAAAAAATATCTAACAATTAATATCAAAATACAATCAAAATTAAAAATCATTGTGAATACAACACTAGTATTTACTCATACTTATTGTGATTGCGAAAAGCTTTGACATTTTTTTGAATAACTAACGAAATATATCATATAATATGATTAAAATGTATGAAAATAGCAATGATTTAATACCAGAAGTATTGTCGAGTCGTAGAGTGCGATACGAATGCAGTTGTGGTGCACTCAAACCAATACAAAGAGTTTATTTATGCCGTCATTGCCACGAATTGCGGTGCAGAGACTGTGTGTCTCACGAAGTGGACTCTCAATACTGTCAGCATTGTCTCGAATATATTCCATCGATTGACGCCAAACTTAAGAAGAATAAGTGCGCGAATTGCTATGAGTGTCCATCGTGTGAGCACACACTCACCACACGAGCGCTTATCACACAACAAACCACACCCACCACTGATGCTGACTCGCAATCCACTCAAACCACTCAAACCACGCAAACCACTCACAAGAAGCTATTCTTTCTAATCTGCTATTACTGTCGCTGGTGTTCGCGAGACATCGGAATACCGGACCAGAGTTTGGCGAGCGGTGGATGGCCTGAAGCGGACGTTCCTAATCGTAATCGTTTGGACGCTCTCTTCGACAGGTATCGCATGTTAGCGCATAAAGAAAAGCTCGAAAAGGAAAAGAAGAGAATTAGTCCGCGATCTGCCATTATTTTGCTCGACAAGTATGGCATAACGCCAGCACTTTCGGCTAAAGTAACGGAAACTCTTCGCGCAAAAATGCCGAGAAGTGGTTCTGGTTTTAGTTTAGTGGACCTAAAATCTCCGACAGAAGTCAATAATTTTGATCCATCAGTCGCTACCGATGATATCGAACCATTGGATACAACTATTTTTTATAATCAAGAAGAAAATATTAACATTGACACGACTACTAGTTTGAGACAAAGATTGATGCAAATTGAGACACAATCACCAGATATAAAAAAACTATGTCCCGTCAGTCAAATGCTTTTAGTTAAACGCTCTTTAAGATGCAAAGGATGTGATCATAACTTAAGTAAACCAGAATATAATCCTTCATCAATCAAATTTAAAATCCAATTATCGGCATAGTAAGACTCCTAGAAATAAATATCATTTACAATAAACTTTAATTTAATTATTTACGTATAGCTATCATATTCCCGAGCTTCGAATCAAATCATTGCCGCAATTAAGTAAAGATGAAGAATGCAAATTGGAATTAACATTGCAAAACCCAACGCCATATTTGCTTCACGTGACGTTTAGCAGCGATGAGCGCAATCAAATGGCAAATATTATTCTTCCGAACTGTGAAATTACTTTATCTCCAAAGGATGACACCGCGGATTTAGATATGGATCAAAATTCACAATCATTGTTCAACGATAACCCTAAGTATGTTTAATCAATTAATCTACAAATCCTGATGGAATTTAAAACTTTAAGTAAGTTATATTTATTTTTTTCAGTTTAATAAGCTTTCGTAAAGGCAATAAAATTGGATTTTACGCCACAGTTACTCCACTGAAAACTGGAAATATTAGCGCTAATTTTAAAATGAAGCACGACTTTGTGAATACCGTAATACAAACATCACACGCCATCGCTGGTGATAAACAGCCACAGATATCGTGGATCACGCATAACATTCAACTGAATTTAGGAACTATTGAGCAATGAACTTATTTTAATTGTTAATTATGATATAATTCAAATTATTTATATGACTACAGTATATTATGATAATAAAAACGAATTTATGATTTATGCAGTTTTTTATAAACAATGTAATGTTACTCATGTTGAATAAACGGATTGGGAATCGATTCCATGCCATCGACGGGACAAATAACGACAACTGCAGTGCCTCTGCACACAACTAAACCTAATGTTCGCGTGTCTTCAGTAAGTTTGTAAGGATCATCCGGATCTAAATCATTCGGGATTATATATAATGATTATCAATAAATTCTTGAATCAATATTACCGGTAGGCATATATACCTCTCAATAATTCAATAGTATTATCCAAAACTAAATTAAGCAAAGGATCAAATCCTTTAAGTATTCCACTGGCTGTCAATCATAACAATATAAAGATTAAATATAATGATATAATAATGATTCACACACAAACACAAACACATTCACACAGATCAAGACATACCCTCTCTTCCGCCCTGAAACTTGACACGAATCGGTTTATCTAAATATTTAGCCAAATCAACGATACTCTCCTTTTTCTTTTTCTCTGGTATACCACTCGCACCACTCTTATCTCCTCCACCGCCAGCTGTTCCCGTATTCATAGACTATAAATAAAAATTAATAGGGATTTGCTAAAATGACAAATAATATAGTGATTACCGAAGACATAACTCAAGAACTATTGATAATATTTCAAATCAAATTAAACTACATATATAACCATAAATTACGAGTTATAATATCTTTCTCTTGAAACGAAGATTTTTCCCAATTTTAATTTATTAAAAGATATGCTTAATATTTTTATATTAAGATTTAATTTTTCATTTTCAATTAAAAAATTTTTTTTTGTTGAAAGAAACAGACTAAAATACTGATTAAAACTTTGAAAGGTTTAAATATGATAACGTGATAAAATTCGTTAACCGAAAAACTTAACCGAATTTCACTACGACCGAAATAAGATCTTTTAAATAAAATAAAATCTTTTAAAATCGTTTTTCATTAACATTTTTCATACAACGGTTCCATTAATAATTCATTAACCCAAACACTACTTTATAAATAACAGCTCATATATAATTCCAATGCAAGTCCTAACTGCAAGTTCTGAGGTTATTTTTTGATAATTATTTGCGAGAAATTTGATTAAAAAAACAATTTAAGTTTAGTTATTCTTGAAACTCCTTTCATTTGATAGGAACACATAAAAAATGAGAGTTTAAAAAATTTTTAAGTCGTTAACTCGTTGAAGTATTATTAGAAATAACCAGAAAATCCTTGTCTTAATTATTTTATTGCAGTTATTATTTTAGCAAATTTTTTGCTTTAATAAGTATTCATGATTTTAAGCGTATTTTATGTTTATTTTATATTAATGATTATATACTCTAAAATAGTAATTTCGACTAAAATCGCAAATATTTTTAACGCGTTCGCTGTCACTGTTTGATCACATGTTTTATGATGCAAATGTTATTCAACTGTATTACCAATTGTTTGCTTATTTGATTAATTAAAGATGAGTGAAATATTGTCGTATTCAACGAGTTCGAGCGCGTCTTCGCACAACTCATCAGATGACGAACAATTTTATGACGCAATTGCCACCAATTATGATAACACGCGTAATAAAGTTTGTGGCCAAAAATCGCATAATAAAATAAATGATATTAACAATAAAAATGATGAATCAATGAATGTATTGGAGACGGCATCGAGTTGTGCGTCGAGTTTGACTCAATTGGAAACACAAAATGGCAACAAAACTGAGCACATGATGCCTCCAGATGTTGTGCCCAACACTCGCACTATTAGTGGTGAATGTGATGTTATGCTATCAACGCAAACCCAATCTCAATCTCAATCTCAATCACAGCCACAACCAATACCACCACTACTACCACGTCCTCCGCCTCGAAAAAAGAAATTCGCAAATAGTTTATCGATAGAAGAGAATACAAAAAATAGTGAATTAAGTGATATTAGCGCTGCTCTCATGGCTGCAAATATTAAGGATAAGAATTTATTAAATTCAAATACTAATGTATTGTCAGTTGCGTCTAATTTAACGAGTTTTTTAGATGATATCGCGAGTATTAAAGGAGATTTAAGCGTTAACGAAGCGATTTTGTCTCATATTGGAGACCGAAGAAGCGTTTATGTCGATGAATGCACAAAACCATATCACGACATAATATCGAAAATAGACGAAACAAACTCATTGATTGTACAAATGCCTAATAAACCGATAGAACCACAGGAACAAGAAATTCTTAATACTATAATGATAACAAACATGGATACCGGAGAAATGATTCCTCTCAGCAAAGCAGACGATATTCTCCCCAAATGTTTAAATCCATTGAGTTTGCATTTAATGAAACTAACAAATGATTATCCGGACAATGAGAGCAATATTACGCCCGAATCTGCCGCCAATTATAACAATGAAAATTTTATTCGAGAACATGATTTTGATGACGAAGAAGAAGATGATGACGAAAAGGATGGAACTGAATCGAGAAAAGATAAATTTAAAAAAGGGATGAAAAATTTAAGAAAAATTGGAACTGGTATTATGAAAGGCGTTAAAGGAGTAAAAACTGTTAAAGAAAGGTCAACGTTTCACGTGGAATTAAAACATCCAATTGAGCCAGAAATACAGCCACGATTTAAATTAAAAGTAAATCATAAAAGAGGAACTCCAGACTTCGAGGGTTTAAGATTATTACAAGAGTTATATGACTGTAAAGGTGCCATTTGGTGTCTTAAGTTCAGTGTTTGCGGACAACTTTTAGCAGCTGCAGGTCAGGACCACTTTTTGCGCGTTTATTGCTGCCAAAAAGCGTGGAAATATTTTACTCAATTGCGAAACAAAGCTTCTGGTCAGCAGGTGTCTCCCAGTTCAACAAAAGAACGCGACGGTTCCTTTGGTAATCGTTCTTTTACGTCGCAAAGAAGTGGTAGTCTTTCGAGTGCAGATAATTTGAGATTAGAGAGTTCTTCGTCGAGTCTGGCTAACTATTTGCTGCAAGAAGACAATACACTGTCAGAAGAAGGGCCGATGCTATTGTTTAGTGCATATCGTGGACACACTGCAGATGTGTTAGACATTGCTTGGTCTAAAAATCACTTTTTGCTTTCATCTTCGATGGATAAAACAGTACGATTGTGGCACATAACTCGTATTGAATGTTTATGTACATTCAGACACATAGATTTTGTGACAACAATTCAGTTTCATCCTAGAGATGATCGCTATTTTTTGAGTGGTTCTTTAGATGGAAAACTACGTCTTTGGAACATTCCTGATAAAAGAGTTACGCTTTGGAACGAAGTGATGGCTTTGCCGACGCATCAGTCGAGAACAAACTCAAGTAAGGAATCGATTACTCCTCACGGTCTCATAACTTCATCGTCATTTGTCCAAAATGGCAAATTTGCTGTTATTGGCACATATGATGGCAGAATAATATTTTACTCTACTGATCAACTTAAGTACTTCACTCAAATACATGTGTGCAGCAAAAGTATTAGTTCTCAAAATGCTAGTGTCAGTGCAAATTCGAATCGTAGAAGACGTAGAATTAATAATAAAGTGACTGGAATCGAAGGCGTTGACGATAATAAGATATTAGTAACCACTAATGATTCGAGAGTTCGATTATACGATTTGCGTGATTTGTCGCTGACATGCAAATACAGAGGTTGTCTTAACGAGTCGAGTCAAATAAAAGCTACGGTATCGCACGACAATAAATATATAATATGCGGCAGTGAAAACGCTTCGTTCTATATTTGGCGTTTGCAGGACAACACCACAATCGGGCAAAGACGTGATCGAAATAAACAATACGAATGCGTGCGTTTGCTTCCGCCACAGCCCACTCACACCGCGCCAGACGTGCAGCAAAGTTCTCAAACAGCATTGCCCGCCACCACCAAAATAGTCACTTCAGCCATCTTCGCAGCCGTGCCTTCACAGATCGATGATATCGCTAAGTATGTGATCGCTGTCGCCGACTTTAATGGTAATATTAGGATTTTTTGCAAATAATAGTCAATAAATATATTATACAGTATATCACTATTATTTTATATTATTTTTTAATGATATTTTAGAATGAATGTATAATTACAATATATCTTTATTTTATTAATTTGATTAATTATTTAACATATGAAGCTCAACAAATAAAAATATTTATGCCTCTAAACGTTATAAAGTACATTCAATTATACAGATGAAGATAAAATTATGATATATTATATAAATTACTTACATATTTAGAGAACATACAGTATATTTACAAAATACACAATTTGATTATAATTATGTTACAAATTTATTTACAATTTATCAAACAATTTCACAATAAGAAAATATTTGAAGATAGTTAACAAATAATTCGGGTAAATGTTACAGCATTTACAAGAGATTAGAATTTATTGTGAGAAAATGTTTATAAAATATGAAAGGATTTTCCATTCATCTTAGTTTAAGATTCATTTTAATCAAGTTAAGCAAAATTACTTTAATCAAATAAAAGCGCTCAAAAATTCAAAATTAATCAAATTAAGTTTTAAGTCAATCTTACTTAAGTTCTAAAGATTTTGCTTTTTTGAGCTCACAATGTAAGAAGTTATAAGTTTTCATGCTTTATTATTCTGTTAAACGGATTTTTATTTGTAATACTTTATTATGTAAGTTTCAAATTTACGTGTTTAAACATTTTGAGACAATATCTTAAAATATAAGACCAAATATTTCTTAGATTTTCTGTATAAATAATGCTTCTAAAGGTTTTAATTATATTTCTAATAATCTCTGTTTTAAATTTACCGATATTAACATATATTGGGAATACTTTTGCATGTAATTTGAAAATTACTACATTCCATATTTGATAGTTTTTTGTACAAACTCTATTTATTTTAATTATTCGTTAGAAACAAGAGTACTTAAATGTTATAAATAAATTTTGAATATATATCATCTCAGATGTTATAATATATTCTATATTTGTAAAACAGAAATACTAAATAAATTTAATAATACGTGAATAAATTAAATTACACCGATTATGATGAATTTTCAATAATTTGTCTGCGATTCAATGTTATTTTATTTTGGTTTATCAAATAGAGATAATAAGTATTTGGTCACAATTATACAAATAGCTGGGCATAGGATTTCATTCACACTTATTTTATACGATAGTTTGGTATAAATATTAAATATAAGCGGTTAGTCAAAAGATGAACAGTTTTGCACTTTTAAACTTCATTGAATCGATTTCCGTTATTTCCACTAATGGAAAGATTTTAAATAAAAATTATTAAATAAAAATGTGCTTAAAATCTAATTATTTGAAAGGCCAGAAGTTAGTCTGGCTTTAAGTGAAAATCTGGTGCGCGTATAACCCGTGATTAGCGCGCTTTACACGATCACAACCTCAGTGCTCAAACTCGCTCTCTGCTCGCACTCATTTCAAACTTATTATTGTTGGTCACCTGTACACAGTTATAAACGCCAAAATACTGAGCACAGAGTGATCAATCGTAGCATTCATAGCACGTTTCACTCTTTATCATTAATTATATTGAGCGCACAGAAAGCATTTTGACACAACTCCACACAAATTTTCATAGATAAAACTCCAATACATGCAATTTAAAAAATATTTCTAAGATATCTATAAAAATGAAAGCATATGAAAATTCGTTAAATCTTAAAATAATAACAAGCAATCAATAATAACGTTCTTAAACTATCCTAGTTTTTTTAAACCAAATTTAATTCATTTATTACTATAAAATTTATGACTAGAATTATGGCCAAGTTTTTTATTATAAACGATAATATATCTTTTTATTTGTTTCGTTTAAATGCTGTTTTGCTTTAAAAAATTTAATATTGAATGTTGCGTTAAACTAATGTGTTGTTAATAAATATAATGATTAATAATAATTACATGAATCCACTAATGAATTATAGAAGGCCTAAATCCAGTAGAGATATGCCTTCTCATGTCAATATCATTGGCAGCAGAAGCGACTAAAGCTGCTTCGTCGTGTTGTGCTCGCGTTCCTACCGTTTTTAAAAGACTATTTTGACGATTACTTCGGCTAATAAACATATCTTTCTCTCGCGTCATATACTGTCCTCTTTGTTGATGCATATTATAAAAATTAAAATTGTTTTTTTGATATATTTGCGATGAAGAGTTGGAAACTGTAGATCTACAGTATACGTATCATTTTAATTGATTAGAACCATAGCATTATAACATTAATGTTCTATGAACTCACGTTTTTGGTGAATTTTTTGTATCAATACCGATATCGGTACACAGATCAGCATCCAAACGACGCTTAAAATTCTGAATTGATTCGTCTAACTCTTTTAAATATTAATAGAATTTAGTTGAGTTACTATAAAACTTAATGATTAATTTAAAATACCAGATTCAAATTTGTTTGTTTGTTCTTGTTTTGTTTTCTTTGGAATTTTGTAACCACTAAGACTGGATCGCGTTAGTATTGGTACGGGTGATGATGATGTCGGAGACTTATCTTCGTATGATGAGTTAATCACATTAGAAGTGCTTATTTTTGGCTTCAGCAATGATCGCGATGATTGCCTATAATTTACAAGTGATGTTTTTTCTTCTAACGAAATATTGTGAGCACTCTTTGAATTATTAGTGTGTATTCCGTTTACAGGTAAAGCCATGGAATTATGTTTTAGCTGATGAGTGGGCGATGGCAAACCATTTAACTGTTTATCGCTTTTATTTCTAGTAAGATTTCCGTTTAATTTACTTTTTGATGCTGTGTTTGATGCTGACGTCGAAGTAATTGGTGATTTCACTGGTGTCGATAAACCATTCACAGATTCTAAAGTTTCGTTATTATCTTTTCTTTTGTGATGAGATATATAAAATTTTGCGTATGGATTAGGTTTATGTTTTTGAATGTTATCAATTTTTGCTAACTTTTTCAATGTCTTTATAATACAATTTGTACGAGTTTTGTCTTCCTTTTCATCGTATCTATAGATCACACTACTATTTACAATATCATTCACTAATTTAACGTTTTCTTCAGTCACGTTAACACTTTTAGTTACACTTTCAGCGTTATTGATCCCTGGTTTAAATCAAATACAATATCGTTTAAATTTTTATATTAACAGTTGTGGTTATAAGCTTATTATGATTTATAAATGAAATTTAAAAAATTTATTAACTTAATAATTTCTAATAAATATATCCAAGTCATCATTAAATATAGTGAGTTTACCTGAAAATATGGATAATTTACCTGAAAATATGGATAAAGCTTTTTCTACAGTTGACTGATGAGTTCTGAGCCAATTTCGTTTCACTTTCTCTCTCCTGCAGATCATATAACTTAGATTTCGAATTCTTTCCAAATCTACTCTCAGTCTAAGAATATCAGTGCGATGTTGAAGTTGTTGCTCTTCAAATTGCGCTGAAGAAGTGAGCTTTATTAACGACGCGCCATAATTTGCGGCTCTCTTCAGTTTCCAATACTGCAGCACAAAATCGATATAAGTTGCACTTTTGGTTTGTTGAGAATTCGATCCATAAGACCGCTGCGATTGCGATAACTGTGAATAATTCTAATATATGATTACGGTATATAATTATTTAATTTTAATAAATTAATTTATCACCTCTTGTTGCACTTTATTAATATCGATATATTTCCAAAAGTCGTTTTCGTTATCATTATTTGATTCTTCAGGTATGAATGTTGCGATTTCAATCTCATGTTGTACTCTAGAAGTTTGAATATCTTGTTCGAGTTTGGGCCTAAATATTTTAAATATTTTATATATTTGAAAAACTAAAACAAAAACAAAAAAATTTCTCTTACTCTGGTTTTCCGTCATCATCCATGTCACCCTTTTCAGTATGTTTTTTACAGTAAGATTTAAGTTTAACACCTTTCGAACCATCGCTTTCTACTATAGCTTTCATTTTTAATTTATGATTGAAAGCGCAAATTACATGATATGCTATTTTACATGATTTAACCTGAATTGTATTATAATTTAATTATATTTACTGTTCTATAATTTGTTCAAAAAATGAATGTTCGCATAATCTTACCGAGCATTGAATTGGTGCTCCTTGTTTCACATTACAAAGCGAACAAACGAGATTCCAACGGTTTTGAGGAATTTGCTTAATTTTAGTTATTGGTTCCATTGTGCTCACACACCCAATGCTTACCTAAATACACAGTATTTCGGTTAATATAGATTATAATAAACCATCCATTAAATGGTTACCTCTGGAACCCATAACGCACACGACACGTGCGCCCATTGATTTGGAATACTTGTAGGCTTTAAGGCACCGCCAAGATTGGGACATAAAGCACATGACACATTCTTTTGAGAACCTTACGGTACCATCACAATTATTAGTTAGAAAATGTCTAAAAATAATTTATCATTTTATTTTACCGAATTCTTTACACGGCCTGCATAGCCATTCGCCTTCTGGTATATTCGTTATGCCATAACAAGCTTGATGTACACATATGTTACACAGATCACAAAATACCATTTCATTGCTTTCTTCTGCATCAGGACTTAATATTTAATGAAAAAAATTAAATTTACCGTATATTATTTTAAAATTAACATTAAAAAAATTAAATAATTAAATTATCAACAAACCAATGTAAAAATAAAAACATATTGATTGATACCTTCGACACACATCACAAATAATGTGGTCATCGTATTCGATGCCCACTTGTCTCGCTTTCATATTTCTGGCGCACTGATGCTCTAATTCATTGATTACATCTTCCATTTGATTATCAATAATTTGTGGCGTATTATCGCATTCAGACACCGAGTCTAACCAACAAAGATCGAGCAAATCGAGTTCATAATGAGATGGCAATGGCTCGCACTCGCTTTCGTGCTAAATAATCATTTAAGATATTTTAATCAAAAAAATTTTTCACATAATAAACTCAAAATCAATGTTACCTTAATTAACTTTTTAGGTAATTTAAAATGAGTGTCACTGGTTTTTGCTTCCCTTAATATTCTGACTTTAGGTACCGGCAAGTTATCAGGATTTACTGCAACCTAAATTAAAAGCGCAATTTTTTAATAAGAAATTAATTTAAATTATTATCTAAATTATTAGACAAACTTGAACGCCTTTCTCCCACTCTTCTCTCCACGAATCATTAATTGGTAAATAATCTTCACGATTTAATTGCTCAGTGTCTGCCAATTTCATCGCTAATAGAAGCAATAAAAATTAATTTAATTATAACATGAAATAAAAATCGTTTAATAACGCGAATCGTTACCAGATATCAGATCTTTTCTAAACAATTCCGCGGGTTTTTTACGATAACCAAAATTATAAATCCGTGATTTGTTCATATTGTTTACAGTCACGTCTTTCACTCGACAACAATCTGTTTTCAATTAAATAAAAAACAATGAGTCAATTTGATTAAAGTCGATGCAAACAATTAAAATAATACCTGGTTTTAATTTTTTATTGGCATTTGATTCATCTTCACTACTGTTTACTATTTTATTGCGATTTCTTTTGCCTGAAATTTGTCAAAACAATGTTAGAGATATCACCAACAAAACTAACTGAAAATAATTGATAAAATTGCGAAAAAACGTACCGAAAACATTTGACGTTATACTTAACGATTTACTCATAATTTGTGTTGGAAATGATGGCAATAATTGTATTGTTTATACATTTAAAAACATGATTCAATTATCGTTGAATAGCAGCCATTTTCCAGTTTATTTGTAACCAACGCTTTGATGACGAAATTTTATGTGCGTTACGTCACAAACATGTGACCAAATACGCAGCATTTACAGTATATGTGTGTAAATAACAAATTATCTGTCACTTAATTGCCAAACATCATTGCTGTCATCTGGTAAATAATTTCGTTATACATGCATTTTACGAACACGAGTTATTCTTTATATTCATTAACGTTTAAGAAAATTTTGTTTTAGAAAATAGGTTTTTATTTTTTTTAAATATGCTGAGAAAGATGCAGATCTTTGATCCTTATTGAACTGACAGGTTTTGTGAGATCAATTTTAAATTATAAAAAGTTTTTTAGTGCTGCAAAAGTTTGAAATGAAATGAATATAACTATATTTATAATTTTATAAGACTTAATTTTAACAAAGTTTTTTTAATCCAACACTTTTACTTATGAATCTAATGATCTTATTATTTTGGTTAAGCTTATGTCAACTTAAAAAAAACTAACAGAATATCCAAATTTTATCAAATTTGATGGTCATATTTTGAAATATCGTAATTCTTAAATAATTAAAGTAAGTTTGTATTTTTTTTTATTTAATAAGAAATATTGAATGTGCAAACTATATTTAAGATACAATCGAATATAATATCATGCGGTAATATGTTTAATTATGTCGAGTGTAATAACATAAGTTTCAAACAGATTTAATATAAAAGTTAATTTCGAATAATTATAATTAAAGAACAATCAAACAATTTTCATGCAAACAATCAAACAAAATTTTTTGGTAATAAAATAAAAATAATAGATTTAAAGTTCATCGATGACAAAGTCGGGATGAACAACAAGAATGGGGTCGTCTTCCTCTTCGCCTTCTTTTTCAGGCGCAGTTGTGATTGAATGAGCAGTTTTTAAGGAGATTAAGATATGATCGACATTAATCAGTTTATCGATAACTCGATCGCATATAACTTTTTTTTTAATTAAATCAGATTCAGTTTCGATATCTTTACACTGATTTAAATACCATTCGATTAATTGCGATCTCTTGATGCCTTCACTCTCTCCCTCATCGATCTTCACTTCTTCGCGTTGCAATTGAATCACAAACATATTTGTCATTGACTTATAAATATCGTATGGAATTTTGAGCGTTTTGTGCGATATATCCGAACCGTCTGCACCTTCCGCGTGACTGTCCTCAACAATATCTTCAGACATTTCTTCCTCATTATTATCATCAGCCATTAGATTAACATCTGGCTGATCTATTTTAAGTATTGAGGTATTTAGCAAACGCGCCGCTTCTTTGATGTGTTTGTTCTCAACAAAGTCGCTGCAATACATTCTTGCCATCGCTTCGGAAAGTCGAATCAGTGATTCGAGTTGTCGTACAGTTATTCTCCACGACTGTTTACTTCTAAGGCTTCCATTTTCATATCCAGAAAGTCTCAATTGTTTATACGTATTTACTAAATATTTTTCAGATTCTAATGTCATTTTAGGTTTAAACTGTTTCGCGAATCGAATGTAATTCTTTAAATCTTCTAAAGAATACACTTGTTCTTTACTCTGAATATTAATATTTCCATTATGCATATCTAATATTCTTTCAGCGATAGCGTAATCAATAGTTTCATTACACTCATCAATAAGTATAAAAAATAGATCAAATCTAGACATGATTGGTAATGACAGCGATAAGTTGTTACGAAGTGATTTTGATCGGTCATAAGTGCCAGATATAGGGTTAGCGGCAGCCAATATAGATGTGCGAGCATTTAAAGTTGCCTTAACGCCAGCTTTAGTGATACTTATTGTTTGCTGTTCCATAGCTTCGTGAATCGCCACCTGATCGCGTATATCCATTTTATCGAACTCATCGATGCAGCAAATTCCATGATCAGCTAACATGAGCGCTCCAGCCTCTATCACGAACCCTCCGTCTTCATCGCGAACAACGGCTGCAGTTAAACCGGCAGCAGTCGAAGCTTTACCGCTCGTATATATGGCACGAATCGGTGCAAAGTCTGCGACCACTTTTAAAAATTGACTTTTGGCTGTACTCGGATCGCCAACTATGCACACATTTATATCTCCTCTGAGATGAGTTCCTTCTCCAGTAACTTTAGGAACGCCACCAAAAAGTTGCAAAACAAGTCCTCTTTTAATTTCTTCGTTACCAAATATTGATGGAAACAGACATTTAGTTATATTTTCATAAATATTCTTATCTTTAGCCATAGCCTCTATTTTTTTAATGTCATCCGCTTTAAACATTGAGTAGTCTTTATTTTGATCAGAAACTTCTCGATCTTCCATCGCAGATGGCTTTTCGTGTGACTCATGAATGCAAGAACTCGCTAAAAATGCCATTTTATGAGTCATCTCTCGAACTCCAAGCGATTTCAGTCCACGAATACCATCTCCAGCACCACTTTCAGTGCGAACCATACCACCGCTTCCAGTAATCATTTGTGCGATATCTGGAACAACAATAAGACAACCAACAAAATCACAGCGATCTCCGGGTTGAACGCATTCCACGCGATCTCCGCCCCTAATGATCACATCCATACTTCGAGGAATACATCCTCGCGGCAGATCTGACTGCAATTCCTGAATACGAACTCTTTGAAAGTCGACAAAACGGGATTTATGTAACAATAGTTTGAATTTTGTTCGATTCGAGCAAACCGTGTTTCGACAAATGGTTGGTAACGTGTATTTGAATTGTTGTTCGATGTTAGACACTTCAGCGCCGCAATCAATGCACTGAAATGTGCCAGAAATGAGTTCTGGATGAACGGCATGCGTTCGCACCACTTGTCCGATCATTTTAACCAATTGTGATATTTTGGTGGCACGCAATGCTCGCAGTTTACTCCTGTCCGCAAAATCATAAAATCCGACATAAAAATCTTTATTTTCGATGACATTGAGCATCAATTGGTCGGCAGTGTCTTTCGACTTATGTTTTTGATCGTTAATGAATGTGGACAGTGCTCGACACAGGTATGGGTAGAAGCGATAGTAATTGTTTGCCATATCTATCGACAATTCTTGGTCATAATTCGTTAAATCTTTGAATGACACGAAAAGCGTATTTCTTTCCGGTTTAACCAAATCGAGCGCATCTGACAAGTACTTGATTGTGGGTTGAATTGTGTCACCGCTCGCACCAGACTTTGCGTCCAAACTTGTTTCGCATTGAAATTCGCTTAAAAACGATTTAAACATTTTCTGACACTTTTCTGCCAATTCATCCCTAACTCTTTGAGTTTGCGCTATTCTCGCGTCCGACACATCCATTATTAAACGTTATTATCAATAAAAACCCAAAATTAAATCACAAGTTATTGACAGAGTTTTATATGTAATTTAAAGTTTAAAGAGCAGTGAAAACTTATTGTACTTTTGTTTGCTATCAAAGTGCGCCAAAATCATGCACTGTTACAGTAACAGTTGCAGTCAATAACACAAATAACGTTCTCATTTTATTTGAAAACATTTGTGTTTTGTATTTTTGTGAAAAAGTTTTGATGATCCAAAAAGAAATGTCATCGTCGAGAGTGACACCAATTTGTAGCAAATGCTCGTCAAACGAGTCGGAAATGTGGCGAAAAACTGATGACGGAGTGATTCAATGCAATCGATGCGCCAATAATATCAATAATAATGATTGCAACGAAAAAAACCAAAACGAATCGCAACCAAATGACATTAAAACTAATCGTAATTATTTTATTCTATATTTATTATCAAATTTGTTTGAAATACTTTAAATATTTTAATATTAATTACTGAATATGATATATTGGTGACTTGACAGCAGTCGTTAAGCCGCCACTAATAGGTATTCGTAAAAGCGTTCGATGCAAAGGAAGAATAAGGACATCGTTTCTTAATAAACCAAACACTGTTAAAGGCAAAAGTAGAAGAATCGTATTCAAAAGAAATGTACACATAACTAATGCTATATTTTATTGTGTGTTTGTTAATGTTATTAATGTGTTTGCAGACATTACGCGCTCCGACAGCTTTTGCATCTGCCGTCACATCTAATTACATATTTTTTAAAGGATGTTATTACCAAATCGGTGATATTGTCTCAATGGTTGATATCGATGGCGACACTTATTACGCGCAAATTAGGGGATTCCTTACCGATCAATACTGCGAAAAGAGTGCAGTGATTACTTGGTTATTGCCATCACAGCACAGTCCAACCGATCATTTCGATGCTTCCACCTATTATTTGGGTCCGGAAGAGGATATTCCTCGAAAGTTGGAATGTATGAAATTTGTGTGTCATTCGCCATCCGATTACTTCAAATCTCGATTTTCTCCGTTTCCCACACTAAACATGAAACAGGAAAGCGGTTTCATTTGGACGCGTATCGGACCGCAAATCGTTAAGACATCCATGAAAGATGAATTGTCTTTACAATCCCTATTCAATTAACGCGTTCCGTAATATTTGTTAAATAATCTGTAATTTATCGTTTTAATGTAATTAATAATAAAATTACTATTTTATCAATATTCCAATAGTAATGCTTATGATTTTTATGTTCAAATTTTATTGGCATATTAAATATAAAAGTTTCAAATATTAAAAAATATTTTTAAAAAACAAAAATAAATTAAATAAATGTACCAGTAATTTGTACTATTATAGTAAATTTTATATTTGTATTAAACAATAACTAATAATTTAAACGAGAGAATTCTTTTATTCAGAGAGAATTTTGAGTTTTTGTTTACCCGCGAAGCGTGTTGTTGTCCAACAGTCAATATCAATACTATAATAATTTTCGATTTAGCGTCTTTCACATTAGCGTCTCCAACAATTAAAACAAATTAAAGCGCAATAATTAATTCGGTTATACTAGCGTTGCCAGTACTATACGTTTTTGTAGTGTTAGGCGCAAACCTAAAAAGAAATAATGTTAGAAATTTTATAAAAAATATTTTTAGAACTTTAAAAGTTTTTTACAATAAAACTAGGTTTCTGCCTGTGCTACGCACGGATAATAATATAATTGTTTTATAAAAAGATATGTGACATCTGCTAGGAAAAATATAGAAAGATTTTCTATATTTTTCCTACCCAGCACCGGGACGTGGACCCTGTCACTTGGTGCCACAGAGCTTGGCCCCCTTTCCCGGGTAGTGCCTTATCCCCCCATCTCCTTCATTCACGGAGATGGAGGGACGTCACTCCCTACACCCCACATTTGCCCCATATTGCGAAGTCATCTACGACTATCGCAATATGGAACATATGTGGCTATGTTTGAGAAAGGGGGCCAAGCTCTGCCCCCTTTCTATTAGTTTCTATAAACGCAATAGTAAAAGTTTACTATTGCGTTTATAGAAACTAATAGAAAGGGTATAGAGCCCCCTTTCTCAATTTCTCTCGTTAAAGAAAAATGAAAATTCGTGTTACTTTTATTCCAAATTAAACATGTTTGTTCATTAACTTTATTTTAATTAAACAAAAAATATTTCAAGAAATACAGTTGTAAATCGGTATACAGTAGAGTACAATTATTATAGTACTGTTTGTTCGTAAGTTACATCGCTTTTACATCGAAATGTTCTGATGATATATTGACACAAAACACTTAACACTTAAATAGCTTGTTGTTCGTTAAATTCACAATCGAAAAGAGAGAAACATTGTGATTTGACATTTGGCCATACGATCAAGAAAAGCTCGCATTATTTGTTTGATAAACTTTAAATACAACATATAAAATCTGAAAAAAGTTTCAAGTAATAGTCAAAATCCAAGAAACTCAGATATTACTGACACATAAGATTCGAAATTGTGATTTAAACTTCGTGAGCTTAAATTATATTAATTAATTCTAGTCATATATTTACACTTATATAAAATAATCGAAGAAAAATTCAGTATAAATAAATTATATTACAGCTCAAAATCTTAAATATAACTAATCTGTTTTTCGTATAAAGTTAATTAAATTAAAAAATTTCAACAGTAAAAATATAAGGTTAATACTTAACGTATTATAACGCCATACTCACGCGCGCGAGTAAGACATTTCGCGAACTTAAAAAATACATCCTTACTCGCGCGCGCGAGTAAAGTGAATTTTTTCTAACTCACTATTCTCGCGCAAAAATTTTTCTTTAGTAAAAAGTATAGATAGATTGAGATAATAACTTTTTTAAAGTATAACGGGATTTTTAAAAATTTATTTCGCGCGAGTAAGCAATTTTTACTGATTAAAATTTTAAGTCTTACTCGCGCGCGAGTAAAGTGAATTTGTGGGTAAAAATTCATCCATTTGCGCCATACTCACGCGTTTTAAAACTTATAAATCCTTGGTTGTTAGCATACTGGCATGAGAGTGCCAATCAATGGTGATTGTAGTTGGGTATTGAAGCCATGGTTCGCCATCAACTTGTATGGGAAGTCTATCCAATAATTGAATTTTAACAGTGTTTGCCCGACCGAATCGTAACGGTTCGGACAAACCAATCATAAGCTGTCCGATATGAAATGACGAATAAACGCCTAATACTTCTATTATTTTATCGTTAATCTTTTGCTTTGGTTGACCACCAGACCCCGAGTTCCAGAGGTCAGCGCCTCCGCCCCAACTCGATATATTAAGAACTATAACTGATTCTAATTCTGGCAACTCTACAGCGCGTCCGTCTAATTCAAGTTTTATTTTTTTATTTAATTTCTTGCACTTTCTCTCCCATAAATCTTTAGTTCCATACGTGAGATACAAGATTTTATTAAAAAATCTATTGCTATATAAGAAAATCAAATGATTAAAATATTGTATCGAACAAATATATCTGCAAACCTAAATAAAAAATTATATATTTTAGATTCTCTAGTTTTATGAAAGTTGAAAGCAACAAATGCGTCGACACCAACAGAAAAATAATTATTCATAAATATAGTTTTAGATGGCAATGGAATACCAAGTGATAAACTTCTTCCGGGCGTAAGTTTTACGCGCCAACGATCCAATTCAACAACTTTGGCGTCAAGAATATCGTGCATAATGTGGTCAATAGACGATTCGTGGTGAAAGCTTTGTCCCCATCCCAATACTTTTGATAAATCATTTCCGGTTCCCAATGGTAATATTCCGACAAAAGGTTTTGGATTTAACTTTAAATCTATTATTATATAATAAGTTAATTAATTATTTAATTAATTAATTAAAATTAAGATATCGTAGATATAAATTAAAAATCACTAAATTAAAGCATAATATATTTTAGACTTTTCTTTCTAAAAGATACAAGATTATGGAATAGATATCAATCTAATTTTGTAAAGCACGATAGCAATGCTTTATTGTTTTTTAATTAGTAAAAAGTGTTTCTGCAAATCAGTTTTAAAAATGATTGGTTAAGTCCTAAAACGCAGCCACCAACAAAATATTGCCATCGTTACAGAATTTACAATCGAAATTAATTTATTTTTACAATGAAGAAATTTCAATTTCGAGTGGATATTAATTAAATTTCTTATAAAAAAATTTAAAATATAATTCTTATTAATTAATATTAGTTTTTTATATAAATGTTCATTATTATTATATTTATTTTTCATAGTTAATATTTTGCAGGTTTATTTGTATTTGTCTGTAAATATGTTTCAGTATTGACGGTGGCTGCGTTTTAGGACATAACCAAATGATTTATAACCTTCAATTGTATTTAAAACCCATCCAATAGTTCCATCTCCACCCGCCACCAAAATTCTCACATTGATTTGTTGATGAGACTTTGCGAGAATAGAGCACCACTCCATACCACTTTCTAGAGATATCTCGTTCAGATCAATCACTTGCAATGGATTCAAAATTCCACGAAACGCAGTCAATATCTTGTCTCCGTCATTATTACCACTTTTTTTATTAGTGATAACTATAAGTGGTGACCAATTTGGCTCATTTTGAAAATATCTAACACTTTCAATCACTAACTTTCTTCTTCCTTTAAACCACACTTTTTTATGAATCACACAAAAGGGGGGAACAATGCAACGACGATAAGCACCGAACTCACAGTTATTTGATTTATAAACATCAATACACTTTGACTGATGAACTGTTATTTGACACCAACAACACCTGTAGTCTAAAAGACAGGAAGAGTCGCCACACTCTTCTTTGCAAACAACACAAAACGAATTTATGGGCAAATTTCCACGAATCCAGTGGTGTTTCATATTTAGTTCATTTTGATTGCTGGACACCGACAGTGTTTTACATTTAATGAGTTTATTAGCCTTCAAATGGCACGCATAATCTGCACAAATGCCACAACTATCACAATATAATCCATCAACTATTAGACTCTCGCAAACACTACAATAAGCTGTATGAGTGATAATACCAATTGAATTCCAGTGGTGAGAGAATTCTCCATTCTTCGAAACTGGAATCGATCGTTGTTTCATAATCTTTATTAATTTCCATGTAATACACATTAATACAGCGATTCCACTATAAACTGTCAATTGCTTTCCAACACTTAACGAATCAACTGATAACCACTCCATAGTAGTGACTGTTAATGACTTTCCTAATACACTGCGAACCAAATTACTAATATCTAATTGCTTCAATAATAGTCGTTTGTTCGTTTCATATGAACCCATATGTACATGTATGCTAAAAAAATAAAATTAAGCCTTAGAATACAACTTGTAGAGCAATATATTGTTAGCAACAAAATTACAAAATTCACGTTTATTATATTTTTATTCGTAAAAAATTTACCACAATTTACAAACAATTTAAAATTTTTTAAAAACAATTAAATTCTTTTACTTACTGGTATGTGATAATTTTTGTGTTTAAACCGATTAACTTAAAGTTTAAAATGTATGTTTTTGTACAAAAATTTTCTCATAAAGTGAGGTCAATTTAATAATCAATTCGAAACTTTAAAGTTTGCTTTTTGATTTTAATGCTAATCTTATAAAAATTTCAACACACAATGAATGCAACATTAATCAAAATATTTGTAGTTTTAATGAACAGTTATTATTTGAAAAAGTTTTAAGGTTATACTAACATTAAAATATAATTTATAAATCAAAAATACAATAATTTTTTTTCTGGAGAAAAAAAGGTTGTATGGGGTTGTGGGTGGTATTGTTGAGTAGGTCGCATGGAGCCCTTTCCAATGATACCCTATATGAGGGGGTAGAGGGCAGGAGTGGACTAAAATTCCCAAAAAACGGAAAAATCGAAAAAACGATTTATTGGCCGAACCTCTTGTCAGCAGCATATGACTGCCATAGTTGAACTTCCCTTTGGCCTAAGGAATCCAAAAATATAAAACTAGATCGAAACGGTCATAATATCTGACTTCGTATTTATATATTTGGTAGATATATGGATATTATTTTATTATTTGTGAATATTATTTGTACCATTCTTATATTAAATTTATATTTATCTAATATATTTAAATCGTAAAGTTGCTTATATTATGTCATGTTCTGTTTAAGTCCGGGTTATTTACTAAATTACTGCCCAAAATATCATATAGCTTTTTACTATTGACATAATGTAGGTTTTATACTATATTATATTCTATGGTAACAAAAGCATCTATTATTTAATTGCCCTGTCACTAACAAAAAATTTAAACAGTGGACCTGCCACTAACAAAAAATTCTATAGTGGCCGTCACTACCAAAAATATAAACAGTGGCCCTGTCACTTACAAAAATTATAAAGTTTCTCTGCCACTAACAAAAATTTAAACGGTGGCCCTTCCACTACAAAAATATATAATGGCACTCCACTAACAAAAACCTATACAATGTATCTGTCACTATTGACATTTTTTCACTAAAAAGCCTCCTATTTTGACATTTTTTCACTAAAAAAGCCTCCTATTTTGACATTTTTTCA
>JAQIVF010000330.1:0-24860 GCA_034698365.1 Steganacarus magnus
GAGAGAGAGAGAGAGAGAGAGAGAGAGAGAGAGAGAGAGAGAGAGAGAGAGAGAGATTTTGTGCGCTCGAAAAAATATGTGTGAATAATATTTGCAATAATAATCGCCGATAATAATGGGTGTAATTTGTCTAATGGACAAATTACTATCAAAAGAGTCACACCTTCGGGCGCTTTTCACCCAACAATAAGTGCGTAAAGACATACATTATAGTACTCTCGCACTATTATTATAATTTTCGAGTACAATAAGTATATTTTGCATATATTTTTTTCTCGCTGAGAACGAACGCACTGTTTAAAGAGATGATGCTTTGTTATGTGCGTAAGAGAGCCGAAACAGAAATAGTGTTGAGATTTTTTTTCTCCAGTAAAATAATAATTACTGAAAAAAATGCTGCGATATATTTTGATTATTATAAGCTTACCAGTATTCCATGTTTTTTTGTTTCAATCTGAAATACCTGTACTATATTTCTTGAAACATTATAAATTAAATTGCGGTGATTTTGATTAATTAGCGCCATTCCATTCATATGTAAATTAAGTTTGTCTTTTAATCCATAAGTTTTTAATGTTAACACTAGAGGTTTACATTTTCAAGTTCAATTTTAGTTCAATTTCGAGTTCACGCCGATTCATATTCGAATAATATTCTCGCTATTTATTTATTTATTTATATGTGCATAGAGTTGCCAGCGTCTGTATGTCTGTCGAGTTATACAACGCTGTTATATAAAATTAAAAGTTGTATTCCGCGTAAATCTTTATTTTGTACTCATTTTCGAAACTAGATTGAGTGTTCAACAAGAAATAAACAAACAAAAAATAAAACCCACATTTAAAATTGTGCTCAAATGTATACAAATATATTTAACAATGAGTTAATTATAATATTCAATCTTGTGTTTGGAGAAAAAAATCTTTTGTAGTGAATAACATGAGTCAAAAGAGCAACTATTGACTAACTATCATCGCTCGAGGCGTTTCACGATAAAGAATAGTGGGGACGATACAGAAATTAGCATAAGAATTGAACAAAACCATAGTATATGTGAGAATTTAAGCCAAAAAAGGAGAAAAGTCTTTTGCGCGTAAGCTTTGATTTGTTTTGTTTTGTTTGGTGTTTCTACACTTATACTGTAATATACATAAATTTAATGTGTAGTTTTTTTCTAAAGCAAAGTAAAATGTTGGGGAGAGAGAGAGAGAGACGTATATGTATAATATTTGTTTGAACACACAGTAAGACTCCTGCTGGCAATTGATCGAATTCTGTTGGGCTGTTGTGAGTGGCATAAATTATTAGGTTTCAATAAAAACAATGACCTCATCTCATCCTTATAATTATTAGTATTTTTTCGGTTCAGAAAAACTAATATTTGCC
Source organism: Steganacarus magnus (assembly GCA_034698365.1). Lineage (NCBI taxonomy): Eukaryota > Metazoa > Arthropoda > Arachnida > Sarcoptiformes > Steganacaridae > Steganacarus > Steganacarus magnus. Next base: position 1,387 of record JAQIVF010000330.1, read on the forward strand.
TTTTTTGTATTTTCAGTAAAACATTTTCGAATAACAATTAATAATTTTAAAGAGTAATTTGAAAGGAAAATCGCTGCTGTGATGGACACTTCGTTATTAGTGAAAATAAAATAAAAACAAAAGCTTAACTTGCAATTAGCATGGGGTTAACATTAATAAATATATTGATGAGAGAGAGAGAGAGAGAGAGAGAGAGAGAGAGAACCCAATTAGTATATCAACTGTTTATCTGACATTTTTTAGAGTTTACAACAATATAATTATAGGGATACAACTGATACAATGATATGGCGTAACAAACAAGACTATTCTCATTTTCTTTTTATTATTTGTTTGTATCCTATTATAATTATCGGTTTGCCATACGTTTAAACGATACTTATTCTTTGAGAGCTCACTTATATTATTTTTTTTGTAAACAAAAATTCAATGATCATACTATTTTAAAATTAAGTGGTAATAACTTTGAGATCCAAAAAACTAGAACTTTTCTATTTCTTAATTTTACAAATTTGTGGCATATAAGTCTTATTTAAGCACGAATTATATAAAAGCGCTGTGGTTTTAGCTATAATTTTTGCAATTTTCTCTAAAAACAAATGTACCAGACTAGTGTTGGCATGGGTTTCACAAATGTAGAGGCGACCTAAACATCATTGGATTTAAACGACAATTTTTCAAGTCTCGATTTTTCGTGGAGAGGGCTAAAGTTTTCCAGATTCTCCAAGGGGGGACAGACCTGGACAAGACGATCCCCTCTATGTAACTATGCACCATAGTTATAACATATTAATTAGTTGTGTTACAAATATTTACATTGTTTTATTAATAAATAATTTCAATTTACCATATCTTTTTCTATGTCAAGGTTTTTTAAATTATTATTATTTACTCGCAGCATAAATATATAGCATTGAAGGCAATTAATTTTCAAGCTTTCGATCCTAAAACAAAACATTAAAAACCCTAACATAAAGTTCGTTTTATTTCGATAAAATATTAATTACAATTATCATTGAAAAAGAAACCTCATAATCAAAAAACAATGCAATGACCTATTGTCACGTTTTACTTTAACCGATCGAAAATAAATAAATAAAAAAGAACAACTTTCCTTTTGAGTTGTCAAACAATAATGTAATTAAACATTTCGAAAATTATAAGTTATAGATTTCATGTGTAAAGAAAACAAAAAATTTTATATTAGAAAACTTATAATTTATGATTTCGCGCAAAAAAACAATAGAACGGCATAATTTCGAACAATTATAAAATTTAATACGAAAGTGTTGATAATAAAAAAAAACAATAAAAACAAATTGGTTTTTTATTATTTAATACCATAATTGGTATTTATATCATAATCGCCTCACAAAAGAAACAAATTGAGCCGAAAATTAAGGTTAAAATGTATTGAATATTTTTCTCTGTAAGCCATAAATGTTTTTTTCCAGCGAAAGAAAAATTAATTTAACGACTGATTATTCTAATTTTATTGCTATGATGCGATTAACATTTGGAAATAACTAGATTACGGTACTTTTGTTTAAAAAGCAAAATAATAGTTTGAAATATTAAATTGTGAGCTACAAAACAGAATAGTATAATAAATACGTGGGCATTGTATGGCATTATATTTTAATTTCAGGCTATTATTGCCTAATAAAATATTTTCCTATTGTAAAAAGTTTTAAACTGGAAATTTAAGGTAAATCAAAATTTATAAATTATTTGTTAAGTTAAACTAGCAATAAATAAATACACAACACTAACAATACGTTGAATTGACTTTGAATAATACATTGTATAACATTTTAACCGAATTATTGAAGGAGAGAGAGAGAGAGAGAGAGAGAGAGAGAGAGAGAGAGAGAGAGCAAGAAATCTTTCAACGATCGATATTTTTTTTTGGAAGCGTAATTAAAGGCTAATTTTGCTAAAACAAAACATGAGCTAATAATAGCAATCGTTCATTCTTGTAATTACATTTCGCTTGTAATTATTTACTATTAGAAAATAAATTTAGACAATTTGAAGTTATTTTATTTTGTTTAGATAATATAATTGAGATTGAGTACAATCATTTATAAATAGAAAACTCCGAACTTTTGTTGTTGTTTCATGAATTCGTTACTTCCACGAGTGTAATGTATAATGTAATACGGAATTCTCAAGTATAATTGAAACCTTTGAATGCAATGATTTTTTTGTTACAAAAATCATTCCCTATTATAAATTCAAATTTATTGTTTTTTAATAAATTATGAATTGGTGGTCTGATACGATCCACCAGTTTTATATGACAAATTATAGCTTCCATTTGTTCCAAAATAATCGCTGAATCGAAAAAAAGTTAACGCTCTAAAGACATATTTGTGCATTACGTAAACTGTAACATAATAAGGCATTCTTAATTTGCCTCATTTTCAAGAGTTTATATTCTTCCACATAAACCCAGTTTTAAGTCTTCTAATATTAATAGATAAAAGATAATAACCATTAAATTGATAGCGCTATTGATGAGTCAGAAAATATTTTAATGGCATACTACACTGTTTCAAAGTATTATTTTTAGTTTATTATAAGACTTAAAATAAAATAATCGTATAATTGATATTAGCCTTCTGTCTTCAAAATTTTATCTGTCTATTCAATAAAAAAGCATTCTTTCGTAAGTATTGCACATGAATTATTAAAAATAACCGATTTTGAATTAATAAAAACTTTAAAAAACAGTTTAGTTTTGACACGGCTTTAAATTAACCCATTTATTTAGGTTCGCATAAAACTTTGCGAGAAGAAAAAAACAATCGCGTGCTGGCATTATAGCTATTATTATATTAATTTTATTATGGCTGTCGTCATTAAAGTATTGCACAAAGAATTTCTGCGAAAAACAAACCGTATAATGCGGTATTCGCGATACTCTCTCTCTCTCTCTCTCTCTCTCTCTCTCTCTCTCTCTCTCTCTCTCTCTTATCGTAAAATAAATGGATTTTGCCATTTAAGTGCAGCAAAATAATTTATTTGTTTTAAAATACAAGCGTATTTACGGGAATGAATTTTAAAGGTAGAAAGAGTTAAGTTTTTTTTCTTCATTGGAAGGCTCGCTCAGTTGAGTAGAAAAGAGTGAAGAAAAATAATAAAAAAGACAAACACATTTGTTTAGTGGAAAGAAATGATATCTCAAGGATATCTTTAAGAGTTTATAAGTATTTATCACTGTATCTCTTCTGTTAATATAAGTATATGAATATATTTCTGCTGTTTTTTTCTTCTTCTTCTTCTCGGCGCTCATAAAAATATTTTGATCATAAATCTACTACTATTCCGTCCATCGCTTGCACATCTCTCTTTCAAATGTCCTTCGAAATCAATTGTTGACGCAAAGTTTGCGATTTTAACAAATATTTTTTTTCTTAATCATACAGAGACGACGGTTTGCGCATAAATTAAAAGAAAAAGAAAAAAATATATATGTACTGTAATTTAAAATGTTGCTGTTTTTTTGCTAAGTTTCATAGTCTGAAACTTTCAGACTAATACAGTATAGTGTTTTTTAATACCTCTTTTTTTATTGCGACTCTATTACAATTGATATTTTATCTTATTATTTATAAATATTTTGTTTTATTGTTTTATCGTTAAAATCCTACTTTTATCAGTGATTTATTTATTATCGTAAATCCTAAATATATGTGTTTTAATTTTTCCGAATTAGTACTTTTATATATATATATAATTTAAAATTCCCAAAAATAAAAAATTTATTGCTTGTTAACCTAATTTAAGAAAAATATCATTCACTTTGGTAATTGACTTTGACTTAACATACAAATCACTTATTTGTAAAAAAGAGTTTTGTAACAGAAAAAAAACTATTAATTTGTAAAATAAATAATACCAATAAAAACAAAATGACACAAATTAAATTGTTTCTCTCAATTTTTTTTAGTGTTTTAATGGTAAAAGTATCTCAATTCGTTGATTTCGAGTTATAACAGCAGCAAAAAAAAAACATTGAATGTCAGGTTTAAATAACTTTTTTAATGTGTTTCGAAAAAAATAAATAACTATTATTTAGCGAAATTAAATTATATAAATTTAGCAATAAAAAAACTCATAATTTTCAAACACCGTGCGGTTATTTAGGAATTAAAGGAGCAACAAGAGAATGATTAGAAAAGAAAGTAAAACGGATTATTAAATTTTTTTAATTGCAATGATCTCTCATCTCAAGCCATTTAAAACAAAATACTGTACAGATTGTTATGGCAAAGTTTTTTTAATTCACATAAGTATAAGTTATAGTTAGCTCTCTCTCTGCGTTAGAGCCAGCATTTTTGGTGTTATAATAATAACATACAGTACGTTACAATATTAATTAAATTATAATTTTTGTTCATTGAGAAAAACACAAACAAAACAACGTTAAATGCTTAAAATAAATTTGAACAAACTCTCAGTAGTTTTTTTTACAATTCTCTCTTCTCTCTCCCAAAGCCAAAACAAAATAACTTCTTAAGACGTCTTTTAAAAGGTTTTCGCGACATAAAATAAATGAGCATATTTGCTGCCAACACAGTGGTAAACTTAAGCGAAGAAATGCTTGTGTGAATTAATTTGGTAGCGATGCGTGCAATCCTTTATTTTCTTTTTGCTGCTTTGTGTTTCGTTTCGTTAAAAGAGATCTATTTTTAAAAAGTAATAAATTGGTTTAGCATTTATTGTAATGGAAGCCACTATTTTTTTTATGTTTTTGTATTTTTGCTGTTCAACAGACTAATCTTAACTTATCGTGCGTTTTCGATATTTTATTGCGCATTGCGTTCTTTGCCGTTTATGTTCGTTATGTATTAATTTAAATAACAAGCGTTATTTAATGTATGCTAAATTGCAATTTAAATTAGTTGTTATATTATAATTTAATACTTTAAATAAAATTATATTATTAAAGTAATACCGTTTCGCTAAGCATATGATCAAGTGATTAATCAATAGAAAGGGCAAAATCGGGAATTTGCTTCTTATTTTTGCTATAACTTATTTAAATGATGCAAACTTCGCATGAATTTAATTATTGCTTATTACACACATACACACACATAACAGCAGATATCAAAAGTAAATTCGATGTCTTTCGGAATAACAAGTTTTTTAACCAAAAAAAAGTTATATTAAGTTTTCAAGTGTTACTTGAATATGTAATATTCGTTTAAATTTGTCATTAATTACTATTATTAATAGATTAAATGTATATTATTTACGTTAAGTGAACATGCAATAACTCTATAAACTAATTTTATTTGAATAAAATGAATACATATTAAATAAATTTGATTTTCTTAGGTTTTGCTGTTTTACTTCCTAAAATTTATATCTCGCTTTGCGCTGATTTATTGTGTTTATTAGCCAGCATTTAACTAACCATAAGTGAAATGTCGCTCACTCTAATCTATATTTAAAGCACTATAATTAAATCTAATTCAACTGCAAACTACTACTCAAATTGTAACATTTTTTTTCTCAAACTCATTTAGAATGAGTAATACGGAGAGTTATAATAAGCAATCTTTAATGAATACAGATTAAGAAATTAGGATTGAAGTTAATCAAATCTTAGTTAAAAATTTATCTGTCAAAACTATTTACTGAAAATTCTTAAATTTTTTTCTGTGAAGTGCTTTAAATCGCAAATTAAGCAAAAATTATGGCTCTAATTACGGTAAAAAGTAATGCTCTGTCCTTGAATTTTGAATTGTCGCTCATTTCAATCTTATTTGTGCTCTAAAATAATTTTTTCTTTCGATTATATTTTGATGCTTGCAAATAATATTACCTCTTAAGCAAATATCGTGATTTTAATAAATAATAAGATTCTATCATACTATAACTCATAAATACAATCAGATGGAAGTTTAATTTGATTATTAACTGTGATTTACTAAAATGTTGGCATCAAAGTTTTTATATTTTATCTAGATTTGCATATATTAATATAAATTAATTGCTACTTATATATACATCGCAACTTATCTTACAGTAAACCAGTAAATCAAAGAAATAGATGAAACATCCTTTGCAAACTGTTTTTTAGATGAAAGTACGATTGAGTGGGTTCAATATTATTGAATTTCAATTATACTGAATAAAATTAAAGAAAATATTTTTGGACAGATTAGAAACTACATCGAGTTTTACACTATAAAACAAATTTTGGGAAAATCTGAATGCAGCGCCATTAATCGTGTCATTAGAGTCTGGGACAATCCGATCCATAAGTGCTTTGGCAAAAATTTTTAAAACTTATAACATTAAAAAACTTACAAAACTGAATTCATTGTTTTTTTCCTATTTAAAATTAACATGAGTCGAGCTTTGGCGTTGTTAAGGTCTGAATTGCGTAGGCTTTAAAGTTTAATATCAATATTATTATACCATACGCACTCAGGACGTCACGTGAAGATAAGTTTTGATTTTTTTCTCTGTTCGATAGCTAAGCACAGGCTGAATATAATTTTGAAAAACAGAACTTTCTTCGAAGAACTATCAATAACAATATTTTTAATGCTGAAAAATGTAATCTGAAGTAAAGAGTAAGTTTTAGGTAATAAATTTTTTTAAAAAGAAAATAAATACACAATAAATTTAAAAAACAACAAAATGCAATCCAAAAGCTCACTCATGTTTATGTTCACTCTTCGTGTTTTAATTACTCTCGGAGTCAAGTGAGCTCATTGCGAGCGTTCGTTCTTGTTTTTTTTTCATTTAAAAAAATATAAAAACCTGTTACCTTGTTATTTATGTTAATCTCTTTATTGACACAAGAATTCAGATTTCTCATATTACCTTAAAATTATAATGTCTTTTATTTTTTGTGATAACAGAGACTGATAGTGACTTTTAATTACGTAGGGGTTAAAAATTAAGTGAAAATCCATGAATTCATAATTAAGTATTCAGCACATTTGATGTTTTTAAAAATCAATAAAAATTCAAAGATGTTAAGGATTACCTGTAACTTAAATCTACAGTATAAACTTGTTAGGCATTGTGTTTTTTTAGTACAAAAGCAGTACTGCAACAGTACGTATATTTCAAAAAACTTTAAATTTTCGAGTGAATTTTTAATATGCCTGTTCTTAAAAAAATCAATTGTTTCTTTTATTGTCAGAAACTTCAATAATAAATAATTATTCTAGATTTTTTGTATAGTAAAATAAAAAATTAATTAAGTTCAAGTTTTAATTCCTTTTATTAACAAATATGGATTTGGCAATGTCAGTCAAATCGTGCACATTCTCTGCAATAATTCTCTCTCGTTATCTATATCACACTTCAGATAACTGCTAAACTAAGAGTTTATAAATCCATTATAAGCCGTCTCAAAGTATAAGACTTTGAGGTCACGTGTTCTTTATTATTATTTTCGCAAATATTTACCGGTTATTGTCGCACCAAACTATTATAAATTTGGATTATTATGGAACAGCGCATATTAATCAAAGTCAAATGTGAAGAATTCCAAAGCACTATTTATATAACTAAAACCACATTTTTTTATGGTTCACTCCAAATATTTTTCTATTTGGATAGCTTTAAGGTTATTTCATATATCATTTTGCGTGTCCGTAAAATTTTGCCTCGCGAACAAAAATGATAAAGAAGAAGTTATGCTCTTTTTCATATTTTCGCATAACTCACGCATATTCCGGTATTTTGCAAACGATTTCTTAGATAACCAAAAGAAAAACATATACACACACCACTCACCGATTTTATATCGATAATAATAATGCTAGACTTGGTTTCATGTTCACACAGGCTCTCTCTCTCTCTCTCTCTCTCCTCCCTAACTCTCTAACTGTTTTAAACGATGATGGTTATCAGTTTCTATATGTAAGTCTGACATCACATCTTTTTTCTTTGCCTCAGACGTGTATTTATTTGTCATTTATATTGGTTACTATTAAAAGATTATGTGCACACTTTTATATTACCTTAATGTGTTTTGCTAGAGAGACGTATAATATATATATGTATTTTATAATCCTTATGTCTTTTATGTTATTTGAATTTTAATTTTTTATTTTAGTTTTTTTTTGTTACTTGCTTTCTATTTTAAGTGATTTTTCTCTCTTTTAAGAAAACCTTTAGTGTTTAAGCTCTTATCAAATTATTAATTATCCACTAAACAAAAATTATCCTTAATTTAAAATTACGCCTCAAGACATTTTGTTGTTTTCAGTCGCCTTTTTGTTGGATTCGTATTTTTTTTGTATCTTTTTTGTCTCAATTATTAATTGTGGTATTTTTTTAAAAAAAAAGCCGAGGCATACAAGAAAGAAAGAAAATATTTTATTACTTTAAGTTATTATTGCTGTCAGTTATATTAACTTGAATTTAACAATTTTTTAATCTTTGCTCATATCAATGTCCTAATGAAGAGAATTGAAGTGTACTGCGGAGTAAAAGCCGAAGTCATTTTTAGTCATATAATAATAATAATAATAAAGTCGTTCCACATTTTTCGAGCCAAAGAAGTTTGTGTTGATAATAAAGTAGTAGAAAAACTTTTTTATTTCCTCGATTGCCTGTTTTAAAAATTGCATAATACTTTATATTATCATATTATATGTGTTTTAATTATTTTCACTTTTGTTTTGTGTGCCACAAATAAGCCAGTAATATATGATATTGTTTTTATGGGATAATGGGCGTAATTGATGGCTAGATTTACACGCCGAAATTTTTATTTATTTTTGTTTTAAACAAAATACAAACAAAAATTTCAACGTTCGTTCGTTAAAAAAGTTCGCTGCAAAAAAATTTATTATTTCTAAACATAATTAGAATAATAAGTGCGCACAACCATTGATTTATTATAGGAAACACATGTGTTTTTTGTTTGCTTGCACCCCATTCTGAGACAAACCAAGAAAAAAAACCGCTGTTATCTTAAAATAATTTGATTATTTCTCTGTTGGCAAACAATTAACTTCTTTCTAAGTTTTAATCAAATAAACTAAATAAACAGTGTTGGAGTGTCGCCAGTCGTTACAGTTTTTTGGGAAAAAACTGCTTAATACATAAAAGCGTCATTCAATGATTAATTAATATTTTCAGTTGTCAAGTGACGCAAAATTTGTGACAATACTGAAATAGCAATGACTGAAAGAGAGGAGAGTGAGTGAGTGAGAGAGAGACTGAACTCTACTCTGTTATATGCACGGCATACATGTGCGAGAGTTGAGGACACGTACGAGAAAATAAAAGATATTAGCGAATGGAGTTGACAGCGTATGGCATTTCGAGAAGAAAGTTTGTTTTTTGCTGTTTTGCTGCCCGAGAAATAGATTGTTAAAGACAGTAAATTATACCCCGAATTGTGAGGAGAATGCGTCAAAAATGACTTATAATGGCTGCTAATAAATGGTACAGATATCACTGATAATTAAATGATGTTTCACTACCCGAACAAACGCTAATGTTTTTAAATGTTTTTAATGCTTGCAAAATACTATTTTACTCTCTCTCTCTCTCTTTCTCTCTCTCTCTCCCTTCTATAATAAAAATAGCTGAAAAATGGGTTCACATTAGATATAACTTAAGAGTTTAGGTAACAAAATACTGTACAAACTATTTAATTATCAATTAAAGTTTTATCTCTTGCAGCACTAAATATATCGTTGCATAAATATTTTCAAAAATATATATATTCGAATTTCTAAATTCTTCGGAATTCTACGGAGACATAAAAATGCTAATAATTTTATTGTATTTTATTTTATAACGCAGTTATAGTTTTTTCAAACAAAATTATGAGCTCATTAACTGGCGAATAAAAATGATAAATTTTTGTTTACCAGTTAAATTTTTGTGCGAACAGCGAAAATATTTTCTTTAAGTTCACGAAATGATAAAAATTACTTGCTCTGGAAAAAAACAAACAAACAAATACATAGTTTCAATAAATTTTATGCTTTTGCTAATTTACGCACAAAATATTTTTTTTGTATAGATAATTGACACACAATTATTTAGCTTACGTTATCTTAATAATTAGTTAAGATAAATTGAAACTTTCTTAGTTTAGTCTACTCGACTATCCACACCAGCAAACTTTATTTGAGCAAAATATTTGTAACACAAAATACTTTTTTATTTAATAAATTCTGTTATCTCTTTCTTTTTTAGCTATGGTTTGGACTTTAGACAAAAACGGCTTAAAGCTTAGCGATTCGCAATATATGTCAGTCTGTCTGCTACTCTGTTACAGTACTACTTCTATACTCCCAAAAAAAGAGACATACGATATCATATCGATGTCATGTCATGCAACCACAAAAACACCAGTGTTGTGTTCATAACTCTGTAAACTTATTTTATCTTTTGCGTACACTTTTTATATATATATGTTCGTATTCTTGTTTTTTGCGTATATAAGCTAAAATATTAATATAACTTATATTTATTTTTTTATACTGTATGTTAGATAGTTATCACTTTTAAAATAATTTCTCAGATAATTTTTTGAAATGTTTAACTCGAAAACTTTTCATCGTTGAAAATTCAGCATTCGGTACACTAATTATTAATTATATACTAATTAGTTATTATTATTATTTTTTATTTGAGCACTTTTTATGGGTGTAATGCAAGAGAAACAGGAGAGAGAAACAAATTTTATTTAGTTGACTGTTAGTTACTACTACTGCTAATGAGAATATATTTTCATATTTCAGACACCGATTGAATTGAAAACGAAAAAAGTATGAAATTAAAACATGCTTTACGACTTAATTAAAAGTTAAGCGTTTTCTTAATTTTGGAAATAAATTGTAAAAATTGAAATTTATAGCTGAATTAGAAGAAAAAAACATTTAATTCAAGAAATACTAAAAATCTTAGTGTTTTAATAATGTGCATTAATTTTTTTTGCCAATAAGAAAGGGGTGAGCCGTGGAGAGGGAAAGCAACAAAAATGAAATACTCTTAGATTAAACACTAACTGATTAAAAGTGAAATTTGCATAAACTCACCAAAAAACATGCAAATCATACAATGCCTAACAACTGGTGAACACAATAGGCAAAAGAGGAGTCTATCAACTCTGGCGCATCTTTTCTTATGTATAACAACAAAGGCGTTTCGCTAACAATAGGCTCTATTGTTATATGTTGCAACGGTTTAACAAAACAGCGCACAAGCAGTGGTAAAGTAGTGGCGTTTATGCGATAAAACATTAAAAACGTTTTGAGGGAAGTGTTATGCCTTATCAAAGACATGCCCATCAGCCACACAATAAGTGCAGTAATGTCTCTGCGCTTTAAGAAAAGAAGTTATCGCTGTTATGATATTATTATTACTACGACTTATATCGTTGGCGTTGTAACAGAGAGGAGAAGAGAGTGCAGCAGAAGAAAACTGTTGTGTTACGCATTGTTGTATAATAGTATTTGTGTTGAGGCTGCGCTTCGCACACATCACACACTGCATACACAACACAATCATACCATCCAGTATTAGCTTGTGTTCTCATTGGTTGTGGTTATGTATTGTCGATGCGTTTAGGGGCTGAACACATTGTAGTACACACTGTTTTCCACTGTATTGTGAGACACACACAACACATACACACACATTCTCTGAGCCAAGCGTTTCGCTGTTACAGTACCAGTCTTTTATTTGCAACTTTTCAGTTCAATCATCTATTATGTGATGCGATGCTTAAGAGATAGAGAGAGCGAAAGATAACGATAAATATATATATATAGTTATATATATATATAAGTAGTTTTTTTGTTTTCTGTGTGCGATAAAACAAACTTTAACCACAAAAGTTTGTTATCTAATAACCGATTAGTTATTAAACTGACATTAAACTGCGGTTAATTAATTGTTATGACTTAAGTTATTTGTTGAAAACAACTTTTGTTTGATCACAACAATTTTCGGATTTTTTCGGTGAACAGAATAAACTTTTTTGTGTGCAATCGAAAAACGACTTGCTATCAATTCCATGATTCATATGAAAATTACTTTGTTTTCGATCGATTACACAAACAAGTGTTTTGTTTTGTTTATTAAATAAAAAGTCACAAAAGTAGAAGTTGTTGAAGAAAAGTCAGAGAAGTTTTTTTTAAACAAAACATTATACGAGAGAAAAAAGTTTTGCGTCGACCAAAAGGTAAGTTTTATATAATATTATTCTATTTATACAGTAGTAATACTAAAATACTAATAATTATAAATTACAATCACGTTTTCTATTTTGTGATTCGTGGTTCAAGGCTTCAAAATGCTTAGAGAAAAGAGATCCCCTTTTACTCTTATCTCTCTCTCTCTCTCTCTCTCTTTCTCTCTCCCCTTTTTTTTATTAAGAAAGATAACTTTTAAAGTAAAGTATTTAATGGCCAAATACCAACTGATTTTAATCCACGAAATAAATATTTTTCTGTTTTAGTATTTCACATTAAAATGAATGCATATTTCAGTCTCTTTCTCTCTCCAGCACTGATTTTTAGAGTAAAGAGAGAGTAAAACTAGCACTGGTGTGCAGAGTTTGTGCTGTACTGTGATGTGATCGCGTTTTTAACTCTATGCGCATTTTAACTGTCTCTTTCTCTCTCTCCCTCTCCAGACTTATTTCCAGCAACGCTAAGATATATTGGACATTTGCTATAATTGACGCACATTTCGGTACCGCTGCGTGTGTACCCGTATTAGCTCATAGCTCGCACACACACACATACACACACCACTGCTCTCTATTTCTATTTTATCGTTACTATCTTTTTCCAATCTTTCTCTTTCACTTAACGTGTGTGACGTAAAAAGGTTTTATGCAAAGAATCCTGACGTTTTCCCTATTATTAATATTAACTAACGACTTGTTTCGCTTTCATTAGTTGTTTTAAAAAGTCTCGTTATTTGATTTATGGCTAATAGATAGCAATAATAATAATAATAATATCGAATCTTTTTAAGAAAACTTTTCCTCACAGAAACAATGAGCAATTATTAATTGTGAAGGTTTTTCTAAAAATAAAAACCAAGCGAAAAATACAATTAATTTAGTTTCCAAAAAACCATTGTGAGTGTAAATACAAAATACACTACTTTTGAATAAAAAGTTTCGGAATATTTTATCCATTGTATTAGAGAAAGGGAGAGAAAAAAAACTTCTTTTATTATTCGAATTTTTTTACAAAAAATAAGTAATAATGGATCGATTACTACTAACAGTGAAACAACGCAAACACGATTTCCCAACAACCGTATCAACCAAAAAAATAATAAAATATTCTCTCGAAATTACCAAACAACAACACAACACTAAATAAAAAAAATTATTTATTATTTGCAGTTAATCACAAATATGACGCATAACTTATTATAATATATTTTGCGATTTTTGTTGAGGATAAACGCGAATACACAAACTCTTTTTATTTTGCTAACGTTTTAAACGAATAAATATTATTTGTATTGACGCAAAATCCTTGTAACGCATTATTATTATCGATAATGAGGATATTATTTCCAATAATTTTTTTCTTCCTCTTTTTTTTGCAACTACTTCTTACACATTGCTCATTACACAATTCGTGATCAGATTATTTAAAAAGAAAATGTTTTTAATTTTTGCTTTAAGAAAGAAAGAACTTCGCTTCACTATTATAGTAGACTCGTTCCTCTTATTATATTGTCTTCCATTATACGGAGTAAAATGATTTTCTTTTTTCCGATTTTCTTCTTCTTCTTCTTCTGCTTCTGCTTCTGCTTACTTCTTATTTCACTCGCAAATAAAGGAAAATTATTATTGATTATTATAGATCTTTTTGAAGTAAAAGTTTGAAGGTTGTTCGTAGCAAAAATAATAATAATAATTATAATTATTATTTACTGTTACGCATTTTTCTGATGAGTTAACTTCGGAAATGTTTCGATTTTTGTTGTACTGGTTATATAAATTTCTTATTATTATCTGGTTATAAATTGCAATAAATAATCGCTTAATGTTGTGTAGAATGAGCTGTATTATTATTATAAAATATACCGCTTTATCAAAATACAGTTTTCGATTCAAATATTTTACATACATTTAACTTGTTTTGAAACATTTGAAGAGTCTCTGTTCATATTCTCCGCATTATCTCGCAATTATTCACGTTTTTGGCACGTTTTATGGACAGAGAGGTCTTTTTTGGTTGAATTCTAGAGCAAAATTATAAGAAGATTTTCTATTTTGTACTTTTTTGTATTTTCTATTTTCTATTTTTTAAGAATTAAATTTGTTTTAGATGTGAAATTTTAAAAAAATTTGATCAATAAAGTTAACATTTGTTTTAAATTCGAGACACACACACGAGAGAGAGAGAGAGAGAGAGAGAGAGAGAGAGAGAGAGTGAGTGAGAGAGAGAGATAGAACGCACACAAGTTTAATAAAACTGCTAATTTGATCAGTTCATTACTATTATTAAACATTTTTAAATATTTCAGTTTTGACATTCGGCAAAAAATATAGATAAATTGATCTTATAATTTCAAATTAGCAATGCCTGATATTAGCGTTTCGATCAGTTAGCGCGTCCAGAATGAGTCAGGCTTTCGCTATCTGTTCGCTCAACTCTGTTTCAGTTCGGCTCAGAATCAATGAGTTATACGATCCATGATATGATAAATACAATTCCATCAAAAGGTTATCGAAGTTTAGGGAAAAAAATCTCGTCGAAAGCGGATAGAAGTTCACTTATGCATTAGAGTTTACCCTTCGCTTTAATCTATTGAATATAAAGTAACGTCAGTAAATTAAAATTTAACGATACATAAAATCGTTTGATACTGAATCAGAGGATTCAACAATTTTTTTCACTCGAAGCAAAAATAAACGGCAGAAGCAAAAAACTTCTTAACTTATTAGTAGCTACTTCTCTCTGTTAATGATACTCAATTTTTTAGATATCGATTAAGATAAATCACTTTGAATAATAAAAGAAATCGGAGAAATTAAAAAAATTCAAATTAAAGTTTGTCGAAGAAGAAGATCGTCAGAGAGTTAGCGCTATTGAATAAATTTATTCAAGATTCTCTATCTCTGATGTTTTCTTCCCAGTATTTAGTTTTGATACCGTTTAATTAATGCTCTTTTTATGCCAAATATTGAAATTTTAGCAAAGAAAAAATAAGTGGTGTGGGTTTTGTGCGCACAAACCTATCGTTGCAAACGATCTTTACGTTTCAAAAAACACACTCAAACCGAAAATACTGTATATATAAGTTTGAGATACACTTTGAAAAGACTTTGAAGAGATAGACGAAGAAGTGTGTGTTCTACTACTATCTGAAACGAGAATAAGATTTTTTAAAATAAAAAATAAGTGGTTTTTCGCATTATTATACAAACTGTATCGATATATAAAGAATTTTTTCTTGATTAAAGTTAATTTATTTTTTCCGATACTATGATTTATAATTATTTCACTTTATTACACTAATGATTCATTAAAAAAACTGGAAGACGAGAGACATCATTAATGATCGCTCGAACTAAAGATAGAGAGTTGATAGTGAATTTTTTCCGTACTAAAAAAGAACGTTGTTTGCGTGTTTGGGACATTCACCTGAAGCTATCAAATTGTATTGATGTCATCCAGTGATATAAATATGAAGAGGAATGGAGATATTTAGCTGTGGAGAGAGAGAGAGAGAGAGAGAGAGAGAGAGAGAGAGAGAGAGAGAGAAAGACAAAAAATCTCTTTTCCCCTAAAAGAATTGGTCATTGAAAACGCATGTTTGGATCATTATTTATCAATATTGAAATGTTAATTATTGCTTCAAATATAATTGCAATCAAAATGTTATATAAATCTTTTTTTTTTCTTCTACACATGTGATTCGAGCGTTTATTTTAATATGCTCTCCGAGATTTTATTTCCCACTTTTATCTCATTTCCTTCACTTATTTTCTCATTATTATAATTCATTTGATTATTTCAATGTTTAGCTACCCTTTATTTTGCACAATCAATCGCCTGTTATGTGCCCCACATTTTTCGATTTTTTGCGTTAACGCGAGTAACAAATTTCATTTCGACAGCTCGTTTCAAACTGTATTGTCAATAACGAGCGTTTCGTATTTTTTTATTAATCAGAAACACAAACCTTAATTAAGTTTCTTTGCGATTGCTTTGTGCGATTTTATATTAATTTTTTTTGTGCTGAACGAGCAAAAAAAATTAATTACAATACGTTTTAATTATTTATGTTTAATAATAATATAATAACATTTTCCCGAAACGCGTTAGCGTTTTATTATTAGCACTAAACTGTGATTTATGTGATTATATCACACTAGTTTCGATTTATTTTATTTTATTGTTGTTTTGTTATTGTTTTGTTTTTTCTTCATTAAACTTGTTCCTAATTGGTCAAACATTATCACTATCTGTTGTTGACTTAAATTGATATTAACTATTATATCACACGTAAAAATTTTTGTTGTTTTGTTTTTTGGTTATGAGTTATTAGGTTTTGCGCGCAAAATTTCTAATCATAAGTCAATCAAATTGCGTTCATTTTTTAACCCAAATTAAAACTGTTGATCAATCATAGTGTATAAGTTTTAATTACATATTTGCGAAAAATTTATAATTCTTATTTTTTGCTTGAGATTATTTTCTTTGACACTGAATTGATTAGTGTAAAGACTATATAGCCTTAAAACTTAATTCTATGAATTTTAATTGTGCTGCCTTTCTATGAATTAATATACATATATATATATATGGCAAAAATACCCAAAACAATTTATGCATTTTTTGTGAAAAGTTAAAAGTAGAATAGCCTGGCGATTCAGATAATTATTATCTGGCTTAGGGTTAAATATTCGAGGAGATTATAATATTAATTTTTTTATTAGTCCAGGTTGAAGCTTAAGCAATGAACTAATAATTATTTTTTTATTTTGGTCATTGCTTCACATCGAGTCAAGCCATCAAAATTGATTGTTAACTGATATTTTTATAAAGCCTAATTAATTTACTATATAACTTTAAGAGGTTTTTCACTTTTGGCGAAGCATTTGGTGCGCGTATTTGTCATCAGAGAAAACAGAATTCTTTTTTGTTGTTGATATTGTTAGTGTCTGTATGGTATATAAAAAAGTTGTCGCTCGCTAACAATAATAACGTATCGAGTGTTTGTTTTGTCTGCTACACGCAGCGCTAACTTTAGTAAATCTGTATTAATTAAATTACTACAGAACAAAATCCTATTACAATGACTCCACAAAAAAGTTATTTTTATATTTTGATAGCGAGGAGTGACGAGTGGTGACAAAACGCTCATATTTTCGTTTGTGCCAAAAGTTCTTAATGCAAATACAATTAAATACATTTGTAAACAAATTTAGGTTACAAATTAGTATATACAATATAATTTATTATTTAGTAATGTATAGAACATTAAATTTATTACAAAAATTTATTATTTTAAATTTAATTTTTAAAAATCAAATCTTATTTATAATGAAATAGAATTTTTTCAAAAAAAAGTAATTTTAATATTTCGGTTTCATTTGTTTTAAATAGTGTCTAAGTTTTATCACTGTTCATTTCATTCAGAAATTTAAAATCAATAATTTGTGTTCTATTACACCATATAGTTTATAAAAGCAAAGCAAATAGACATAACTTCGATTGACTTCTTGTACTCAATAAAAATTTTGAAATCACAATTTTCAGAACTTGGAGTTATGTACAGTAGTCTATGGTGATAAGTATATATGAATACTATAGTATACCGAACTTTATTCATTTTGTAATTACCTGCTACAGAATAGAAAACACAAGTGACAGTGCAAATCGTTAAGCTATCCTTATTTAATATCTTCTTAATAAGCATAATAAAGATTTTCATAATTAAAGACAAAAAAATTGTTGCGATTAGAGGACTATTGCATCATATAAGCTTGCAGTATATATTATATATATATATATGGTGTGCAGTCTTTACCGCGAAAGCCTTTACAGCGAAAGCCTTTACCGCGAAGCCTTTACAGCGAAAAGCCTTTACCGCGAAAGCCTTTACCGCGAAAGTCTTTACCGCGAAAATTATAGCAAAATAATTAATTGTATATTTATTTCAAAATATTTTCAGATAAAATTTTAATCATTGCACTTTAAGGCATTTTTGAAAACAAATACTTTAATTTGCAACTTTATTTACAGTTGGAATCTATAATTGATTTGAAAATTTTTACATTTAATTAATAAATAATTTTGAAATACGCAATTCTGCTATAGTTTTCACGGTAAAGCCTTTCGCGGTAAAGCCTTTCGCGGTAAAGACTTTTGCGGTAAAGACATGGAACCATATATATATATATATAAGTTATTTCTATTTTTAAAGTGTTTATAAGTTAAACCCACATTAGCAAAAAAATAATATTTGCGTAAACTTAACGACATTACAAGTTTTACTAACCGCAAGTGTCATTATCTTGAATTGAGGTTGAAAGTAACAAAATTTGCTTATCAATTTCAAAATCCAAGTTTTTGATTGTTTCACTCGAATGTGCTTTAGTATTTTAGATAAGTTTTTTGTAGCTAATTTCCCCAAAAATAAACAAATAACAAATAAATAAAAACCATTATCTGCTGACAATTTATTTAAAAAAATTTCAGATATAGCAGTAAAATGTATGACAATTACCGCTATCTTTCGTGGATCATGTGTGTGGTGATCTAGTTTATACTGTTGGGGTAGTAATACAGTAGTAGTTGCCACTATTTCCACTAAGATTTTAAAATTTATTTTTATAAAATGTTAAATATGAATAAGTTGCCAAATTAAAAAATTTTGCGTAAAATTACTACAGCAGCCGCTGAGTATGAGTGAGTATAACCGATATTTTGTTCAAGAATGCCAGATATAATGTATATATGCTCTCAAAGTTGTTTACTAACGAACACGTGTTTTGTTAGTTAATGCGTTATTTGACTCGACTTGGAATTATTTAGAATAAATATTAACTATGCTCATAATTTTTCTGATGTGAAAATACTCTAAACTTCACTCATTAGTTAGGGTTTATGGACAATTATGGACTATTGAAAAAAAATACTTCGGCATAGGGTTTAATTTCGTAATTTTCAAAATGCTAGCAGCACTCCATTCCAGATTAATTCTCGTTTGATAATTGTTGTCAAAGTATAGACTACGAAAGTTTAGAATAATTGAATGAATATTTCAAAAACTTGCCTATAAAACTGTATTTTAAACGATCGGTGGAATGTTATCCCTTTGAGGCTCAAAAATTAAAATTTGAAAATTATTTGTGGGTTCAAAGCTACTGTTATTTGAGTGCCAAAACGATGCATTCGAATATTATCTCACGCAGATTTTTTTAGTGGTGACAAATCATAAAAATGACCCTTAGATTGTACCCAAAAAAATAAGAAACTATGCTCTTAATCTATTCGTCAAACCCTTTTATTATGGAATTTTTTTTGCATATTTTTTAATTAAATTATAATTAATTTTTAAAAATAATTAAGTTAGAATATAAAAATAAATAAAGTCAAAAGTTTATTCTAAATATCAATTATAATTTTAGTAAAGTATTAAGTATTTTATATTGTTTTATTAAATTATGTTATCATATAATATTTTCAAATGTTAAGAATTAAAAATTTGATTTTTTTGGTTAAAATTTGCTAATATAATTTAATTTAAATATTTTTTATTCTTACCGAGTTATTAAAGTTCATTAAAAGACTTTTAATAAAATGATTATATCGCAGTTTATAATTTGAGTGTTCTTTCAAAAGCCAACAAATAGTAAACAATTTAGTTAACAGTTAAATTATTAAACATCGAGTTAACAACACTGAATCAGAAGAAATATGAATCTTTAATGTTACAAAAATCTTAAAAATAAAATATTAATTCATTCGAATATCGAATTTGATAGTACTTGACATGTTTACTGTTAAGCAAATATTTCACGAGTACATAATTAATAATTCCACAGAAATTGCATTCGCGTGAAAACATTGTGATAATCATAATTGCAAAATTAAATTTCTTTAAAAAAATTAAAGAATTTAATAAATATTTTCACGCTAATCTGTAAATTTTTATATTTATAGTTATATTTTTTGCTGGTGATAGTGATCGTCAAAAGCTCCAAAATATTATATAATGATAAATAAATTGCCGTAAAAAAGTTTTTCTTATTAAATTAAAAGAAATTTTTCAATTAATTAATAGAATAAATTCCAAATATGAGCCATTAAACAAAGCTATTCTTGTTTTGCAATAATTTTTTGCGAAGTGTCAGAAAATCAAAGATTTTAATTAATAACTAACCGAAAGAAAAAAATTAATCTCAATAAGTTGCTAAACTCATGGAATTTAATTAAAAAGAATTAATTTATTGAAAAAAAAGTTAATTAAATTTATTTCAAGACTAAGCATTAACACTTATTTTTTTTAATTGAAAATAGTGTGTTATAATATTTTCCAAACTAAAATTAATAAATTGCTGGGGGTTTAATTGACACGTTTGTCGCGTAATTTTTTTTCGCAGAACGAGTAATAAATACTTCCTCGCCAAAATGAATAAGATTAATTTGATTTGGCCCCTTGTTATAAGGAAACAGTACTAAATTTTGGTTTATTATTATTTATTAAGATATTAGCTTATTGTTTCATTAGGCTTTGGGGAGTACCAGAAGAACATTCAATGTTCGGGAATGTGTGATAACCATGATGTACTAAATAGAAAGGGTGTAAACGGTGAGGTTACAAGAGACACTAAAGTTTACAACTACAACACATGCACCACAAAATTTGCATTTTTGCTCAGCAAAAGAATTAATGATAAGATATTTCAAAGAAAAATTTTAAATCTGATCAAAAAATGTCTAAATTTGGTGAGTTTTACAATAAAATAAACGTATACCAAAATTAGAAAATTTTCTTAATGACATTCTCAGGTGACAATAACATCGGTGCAAATAACTCCGCTTATTAGGAGCAAATCTAAAATTCCCGGTCTTAATAATAGTCCGTATACTAATAAATTATTGTTATTATTATTATTTCTAATTATGGTAATTAACACACAAAATAAACAAATACAGAACTCGATTTGCATAAAATACATTCTGGGTATACAAACACATTGTGTTTAACAATGCTATTCTAAATAGACTCATAGACTCGTTCTGTCGTTACACCCATATAATTAGCGTCGCACTAATTAAGAATTAACCAGTAAGTTAGTTATGTAATCAGAAAATAATCTTTTGAGTAATTATTATTACAAAATTCTTTTATTATAGTTTTTATAAAACAATGATTTATGTGTCTGTGGTTTTTGGTTCGTAATAAAGGAATTATGCAAAATCACTTTAAGGCAAAAATGTTTGAATAATACCACTATTATAGTTAATGTCTATCCCGAAAAAAATGTTATATTTCGCTATTAACTTAGTTTATACCCGATATTATGCGGTGGAAGTGACACTCCTTGCAATTTTTTTTTACTTTTATACAAACAACTCTTTTCTTACAAATCCCCATCACTCACATTACTATACTAATAATAATAATAATAGTAAAATAATTATTTAACGTGTTATTTGCGCACGAAATAAAAATATTAGAGACAAAACTTTTTCTCAAACTGTGTATTCAAAGTCTGACTGTTGAGCGCTTTTGTGATGCTTTTGCGCTTTAATAATAATAATAATAACAAGAGCCAAGCCTTAGCTATTATTCAACTTTCTCTCGATTTGTGACATTGTTTGTAATTATTACTATTATTATTTTAATTTTACTATATATTAGTTTAGTATTATCTTTTGCTAAGCGAAAGGCAACTTCATTTTCAACAAAAAATTAGATAGTTGTCAACCAAAAAAAAAGAAAGTAAATAAATAAATAAACGCATTGCTACTTTATTTTCCTTAAGGTGTGTCAGTACGCTATCTGCTGGCTTTTCTGTCCTGAGAGAACAAACTTAATTGTAGTCAATAATTGCTAGGAACTTACTATTTATTGTAAGCAAAGGAAAAAATAGTTTTTGATGTTATCGCGCGTTGAATTAAATATAATTTTTTTCTAACAACACAACAAAAATTTCTGCATAATAGCATTGTTTCTGTGATTACTTATTAAAGTTTAATTTATGATAAGTATTCCCAAAGAATAATTTATTTATATTGTTTTATTGTTGCATTTACTATCATTGTCTAACAAAATTTATTCGGAAAATTTTTTGTAATAGGATTTTCTTCTTATTATGATTTTTTAATTTCTAAAGAATGATTGAAATTGATATTTATTTGATATTAAAAATTAAAAATGAAAGGGCGGGCGGTTTTAACTTTTTTGATGTATTCAAAGATAAATGCACCAAATTTGTCTTTTTTTATGCTGCAAAACCTCTTCTTACGTCAGAATTAAAATAAATGAAATAATAATATTAATATCTTTATTTCGAGAAATAATTTTTTTTATTAATCTTTAAACTGGGCTCAATTTTTTTCTGCGAGAGAGAACCTGTGCATAATAGCGAATTTGTATAAAAAGAATAAAATAAAGTATGAATGCTCGCAATACTTCCATTAAGCGAAGTATTGGTTATACAACTAAAGCGAATCTCGGCAGAAAAAAGGGGGGAAATTGGCACACATTGAAGCGGTAATTGACTCAAATTGATGAATGGGCAGTTTCGCCAGTAATTCCCAAACTGAATTAAATAATTATATTATACAGCACTGAATTGTAGCACTCATTCAACCACAATCTCTTACTCTCTCTCTCTCTCTCTCTCTCTCTCTCTCTCTCTCTCTCTCTCTCTCTCTCTCTCTCTCTCCCGCATTCGTCTGCAGAATATTGTCTGATATTTTCCCTCGTGGTTACCAAAAGAGTGGTTTATTTTTGCGGCGGAAAACTTTTGAAACGTATGTAAAACTTTCTACGCGTTAAATAAAGTGTAAGTTACACTCTGGATAACTTACGGTCCGCGTGTGTGTGTGTCTGTGTGTGAGAGTGAGAGTACGTGTTTTAATGTTAGTATTAGAGGAGTGAATGAGAGGCGAAAACAAAACAATTGCTAATAATGTCATTGAGAATGATTGATGAGATGACTTCGTATTAATCTCAACAATCGTTTGCCATTTCGGTGTAAATTACATTTACTATTACGTAATGGTGAAGAGATTGTTTTCAAAAATATAGTCACTCTAAAAAACCCTCGCTTTCATTCTAATCGTTTTTCATTTTATCATTAAGTGAAACGCGGTAATTAAATATGTGTCAAAATTATTAAACCAAAACATAATTTTTTTTAATGGATAATAGAGTGAGTTAGAGAAGGGGGAGAGAGAGAGAGAGAGAGAGAGAGAGAGAGAGAGAGAAAGAGAGAGAGATCCTATAGCTTTTAAAAGTGAAATATT
>JAQIVF010000331.1:0-24854 GCA_034698365.1 Steganacarus magnus
TATATACTGTAGAACTTTCGTGAATGAAAAAATATCAGTTGAAATAATTGCTGAAATGTGCACTAATTGCTGAAAACTCTGAACAGATTTTTTTTCTATTTCTGAATTCATAGCATACCTGTTACGTTGTTGTGTCTAAGTTTCATAGATATCATGATTTCTCATCTGAAAGTTATTACTAGAGTCTCAAAAAATAGCAAGAATAGCATATAGAATTAGCGCTATAAATTGCTGAAAAAATTTAAAAATAGCACTTATTTTATTAAAGAAATTATAAATATCTCTTAATAAAAATTTTTTAATTTGAAAAAAAAAATTTGTCCGAAATGAATAAAACTTAACTTTTTAAAAAGATAGTAATGGTTCGAAAACTCATCGTAATTCAACAGTAATTTTTTAATTTGAGGGAAAATAGCATATAAAATTGCATTAATAGCAACAAATAGCATTTACAGCATTTAACATCAAAATAGCAAAAATAGCATTTATAAATATGGCTAAAACGTCATAATTTTATGCAATTCAAACTCATATAGCACTTAAAATCTTTAAACACCCGAAATAAAAAAGTGCAAATGCTATGATTTTGAGACTCTAGTTATTACAAACTTTTGACAAACCAAAATTATATAATCACTCATCATTTATGTATAACTTTATTATTTTTGAAAAATATTAATCGGATATGATTTTAAAATCACTCGTTTAAAAATAACAATTTGTTTAATCTATTTTTGTGTGTATTATTTTATTTATTATATTATTTTATCATTTAAACGCCACTCATCGCCTTTTTAATAGCTGCTCCCAACTCGACCACAAGCAGCACTAACTCAAAAAATAAAAATATTGATAAAATAATACACACAAAAATAGATTAAACAAATTGTTATTTTTATACTCGTGTCTAATGTATAAATACTGTATTTTATTTAATAAAAATACCTGTAATTGAAATTAATTAAATTTCGAAAAAAATTAAACCTCATTCTGGTAATTGAATTCATTTAACCGATCATAACTATACAAAACTTAATATTGAATAATCTCGAAATAAGTCATTCTCACCGGAATTGATAAAATAGATATTATTACTACTGAATTACAGTTAAGGTATAACTGTAAATGTTTAACTGTATTACAGGTGTAACTGTATTATGTTTTACTTTTCATAATAGACTCAAGTAATAATCCGATATGAATAATACTCGCAGAAAGATATTAATAATATTTTATTTTATTAGTACTGTTCAAACTTATACGATATATTAATATTTACAACATATATAGAAATAATTTCTCGAAACTGTATTTCGATTAAAATTAAATTTACGAAATACTTTAAAATTATTAATAATTTTGATAAAAAGAATGATAGTAATTGTTTTGTATTATTGATTAAAGGTTAGACTATTATAAAACTTTGGATTCAAAATTAATAAAGCAATTTTGATATTAACTAATTAATAATTTGGTAGTCAAACAAATTTGAGAAACACTGCACTGCAACATTGGGCTACAATATTAAATGTTTTAGCTGTGCCGTCTGTATCAATAATTAAATGAAAAAAATGTAATTCGAAAGTATATTATAGGCTATTATCAAACAAAATCGCATGACATCTATCCATTAAGCATTTGTTGACAAAGAGTAGGGCGCATACAACGCTCCGCCATCGATAGATGTTGTGACCCCAGAAATGTGTGACGCATTTTTTGATGCCAGAAACTCGACAGTTCGCGCAATTTCTTCCGGTTCTCCGAGTCGACCGAGTGGGTGGCGAACCATTTCGTCGCCTTCTGTTTGAACATCGGATAATCTTCTTGCGCTTAGAGTTTTGAGGCGAATAGCGTCCGGACTATAAGAGATACAGAGTTGTGAGGCAATTTTTACACAGAATATCAAAATATTTGAACTTAACTGTAAAAAAGTGTAAAAAAGCGTTAACTCACTTGATGCTATTTACTCGAATTCCTTTTGATTTCAAGTCTATCGACAAACACTTGGTTAGCATATCGAGAGCACTTTTTGACATACAGTACAGCGAATAATCTTGAATCTAAATAAACATATCTCGAAGTAAATATATTTTTTGATTCAAGGTATACCGAATAGATATTGGAAAATTTAAGAGTAAATTTAAGCGTTCATTTAAAACTTTAATTTAGTATTTTTGTGTTGTGATACGAATATACATTTACATCGCATTCCTTTACAAAACGCTAAACATTTTTAATAAAACATTGAATTTACGGCGAAACTTTTTTTTTATTGAATTAGGCTTTAAACTTTTTTTTATTGAATGAGATTTATTAAATAATAAATACATAAAGGAATTTATGTTATATGATCATCAAATAATGAAAATGATAATTTTAAAAAATTCTTTTCATAAAACCAATGGAAAATAGTTGATTTATTTTTTTAAATTTTTGAAATTTGCACAACAGTTCTCAATACTATACCATATTCACTAAAAAAATGTTTTATTGTAGAAATCTTTTGTGCTCATGTACTCCACTTTATTAAATTTTTGAATATTTCTTGAAATTTAAATAATTAATGACATTATTTAATATTTGAAAATCGACAAAATAATTTTTTTTGTACCTTTGTTTATTATGTGAAACCTTTTAAGTGATTAATAAATATTTTTAACGTTCAACTGATTTACAATTCCGTAATAACTTATACCTCTAGTTATAACATAATTAAAAAATTCATAAATTTATATTTTAAATAAAAAAGAAAAAAAAACATTAAAGTCTGGACTGTATAAACTAGAGGTATAAATTATTACGGAATTGTAAATCAATTGAACGTTAAAAATATTTAATAATCACTTAAAAGGTCTCGCATAATAAACAAACGATAAAATAAATTATTTTCTCGATTTTTAAATATTAAATAATGCCATTAATTATTGAATACAGTTTAGACTTCTTTAATGTTTTTTCTTTTTAGTTAAAATATAATAATTTATGATTTTTTAAAATTATGTTATTAAAACAACACGTACTAAAATTATATGATTCGTATCGTTGTAAAAAGTGAGTGAACAAAAAATTCATTCATCAATATTTACATATTGTAATTTACACTTGAATGTTATAAAATTAAATTTTAATAATCATAAGCAAATCAAACGGCCCGTAATTTTAATAAAAACTACTCAATGACAGTGTAAATAAGATTTAAAACAATTGGCTATAAACTTACGGGTGACATCGAAGCTTTACTTGAAATGTTAATTATGCTACCATTACTGTTCTCCAAAAATGAAACTGATAGCTGACTATGAAATACATAATTTTTTATGATTAAATTTTTAAGACAAACTAGATTCTACTGTTGCTTTTTACGGTCTCACCACAGAAGAAAAACTGCCCTCACGTTAACGTTAAATATATGGTCGTATATATGCGACGCTTTCGGGTCATCGATACTGCTAATACCGCAAACATTTGCATTATTGACGAGTAGATCTAATTTTCCAAACTCGGAAATCGTTGTTCCGAGCAGTCTTCTTACGTCACAGTCTTTTGTTAAGTCGGCGATCACATACACTATCTTAATATTGAGATTATAATTAATTGTTTTATGATTTGATAATATTCTTTTATAGGTATAATTAAATAAGTGTTAAAAATAAATAAACTGATATTATTTTAAATATTATTATTAAACACTAAAGAATTAATGTTCAAAAGTAATTAATTATAGTTTTAATTGTTTAGTTAAGTCTACGTACTATAGTTTCACTTAAAATAATTTATCACTCATAATTAAAACTTATTTAAGAATACTAATCTAAATCTAGGATAATTTAAATTAGCCGTGTAATAATAATAATTTAGCAATTATCGAACGTGATAATTATAATTTATACAAATCGATTTATAATGATAAAATTTTCAATCTAATCGAAGAGGTTTTTTTTCAATTGCTCCCAAAATAGTTTAATTTAACTTTTAAATAAGATAAAAGTAGGGATGTTAGATGTTATAGACTGACTTTAGTTAACAGTATGCTGTTTTAGTTAATTAAAATTCACGATAAAACTTCTTGCGTTATATTGTTTAAAATCGAATATTTTATGCTAAAAATAATAAACAATTCGTGTTAGTGTTAGCTGAATCTAAATCTGTGCTAAAACTTTTCATAGCTCTAATTTTTTTAATAATGCTAAAAATTAAAAGTTTTATTCATCACAAGTAGTCTGATTATAGCTAAAAGTGTCTGTCTCGCCGAAACATTTCGCAATATAAAAACTGTCGAGTAAAACAACATAAATCATTGAATAAGCGACAAGTAGTCATTGTCAACATAAATCAAATGACTAACACTAATGAACAGAATTACCTGAAACATGCGAGTGGGTGGACATGTTTAATACGGATACCTTACACCCTTCGAGATGTTTTAAACATAACATCTACAGTATTATACGTAATACCGTATATACAAAACTAATTTATCTATAGCTTAACTGTATTATCAAGAATTTAATTATTTAAAACCTCGTTAATAGTAATTTATTTTTCGGTCATTTACAAGCTTGCTTTTTACTAAAATTTATCAATACGCTATATTTACATGGTTTAACTACGTATGTAACGGTAATTGTCAAGTATGCGAAATTTTCGGGGTTAAAAGTCGCTAAACCGGCGCTTTCTACTTGAGTTTAAAATATACTTTAAAATTTTTATCTTGGCTTTTATTAAAATATTTTACATTACTGAGCATAAAAACGATTCGACTTCCTTTATACTGTATTTATATTTATATCAAAAGGAATTTTTGATTTATCTTACATAAATAAATTAATCATGAATTTTAAATTGAATGTGTTACTGTTGAAAAAAAAAACAATAAACACACAGTAGAAAAACTCGGGTAATTTCCATTAAGTCAAATCCTTAGTTACTATTAGTTATTATAATGCATAATTGTCTAATAATAATGAGTTCCGGATTTTCCCAACCTTGTATCAATTACGATATTTGTAATCGATTAGTAATAGCGAGCTAAGTTCAAACACCTACGACTCAGCGATGGAAAAACCTGCTTCGAAATTATCGATAAACGCATTACTCTATCAAATTATAACCGCTAATAAGCGAAACCACATTCAGCACTCATAAGAAACAAAATTATTCAAAAGCATTCGACTAACGAGTAAAGTAAAAAAAGTACTCTATATTTCCCAAAAGAGTTTTTTTCTATCAAGTTTCGGGATAAGCGCGTAGGTTATGATAAGTTTATACAATTTATTCGCGGAAAGCCACACGTTAACCATAGTTTATTAAATAAAAGTAAAAACCTTTGTATTATCGGTAGCAACAGCTCGACATTGATTAGCGACGCGTTGAGTACGCAAAAAATTTCTTCCGGTAACCACAACGTAAGCGCCGAGCTTTGCGAAATGTATGGCAATTGCGGCGCCAATACCTGAACTTGAACCTCGAATATTCAACGATAATAATGCTTAATTAAGGACACATTAAGCTTGATTTATTAGCTTACGCTCGTCAGCGCCTAATACTTTAAGTCTTTTATGAATAATTGAATGTCTTACCAGTTATTAGCACTACTTTACCAACAAATGTCATAATAGAGTATTATTCTTACTTTAATTTATGATGTTTTAACAGAACCCAGTAATTAAGTCCGTAAGTCTAGTTAGTCTTTCATAATAAGAACCGAAATTTTGTGTTTCACCCGAGAATGAATTTACAAATTATATACTTTTTTTAGTGCGAATGACGTACAGCCGTATTTTTTATGCTTAGTTTTTTCTTATCGATTGATCCGCACCAATGAGTTATGTAATAAGTTAATAATACCTTTTTTTCACCAGAAAAAGAGCAAATAACACAAAAATAAATTTATCTTTATTTAAACCCACGTGTAGTTATGATTGATTTTTAATTTTTTTTAGGATATAATTTAACCTTAAATGTTTCGATGGAAGTGATTGGTGAAACCGTATCTATTCATTATTTTTAATCTTTACAGCATTACGTGGAGAGGAGGACACCGAATATTTTTGAAAAATATGTAATTTTAATTTATCTAATAAAGTATTTCTTCTGATTCATAAATATAGTTTTTTTATTGTTACTCGATTAATTTATTATTTGAAAATGCGGTCTTATTAAAAGTCAACAATTATTTTGAGTTTAATTCTTTTTAATAAATACTGGTGATTCACTAGTAGTGAAATACCCTCCCGTGTGGCTTAACCATAACGCACAACAATAAAAAAATTTATAATGATTTTTCAAAAGGTAAAAATAAAAAATGAACTCTTAATAAATTTAAATTAAAAATTTATTATTCAGATTCAACTCAATTTAATAGTATGTAAGAACGTGACACAAACACGAGAGAGAGAGAGAGAGAGAGAGAGAGAATCACTTTTTAATATTAATTTGTGGAAATATGCACCCATAGCGCGAAACCATAACGGGAAACATTAAAAATTTGCAAATTATTATTTAAAGTTATAAAGAATTTTTAAGAATAAAAAAGTTTTAGTGAATTTAATTTTAAAAAATTATTATTGAAATTCAACTAATTTTTATTATAGTAAGAGAACGTGACAAACAGGGGAGCACAGAGAGATCATTATTTTAATATAATACTAGGACTTATTAATGGCCATTGCTTCGCATGGTTTTTCATCACATGTTTTTCATATACAGTAACTATTTTTCTATCATTTAATAGCATTGTTTCCGTAAGAAAGAGACAGTGTCTCTATTAAATGTATTACATTGTGTAAGATCACATTAAATTTTTGGATGCTATGAAACTGACTATGATTTGGTTCCCATTTATTATGGACATTCCCATGGTTCCATTTGGTTCCCATAAATTTTAATAATGGTTTGAATTGGTTTGGTTAAACTTTCGGAAAGAAAAACCAAAATCAAACTAATAAACCATTTTACTAAATAATGTAAAAATAATTGCTTGTTTAACTCACAAAGCATTCATATATAATATTATCGCACAATAGTTATGCAATACTTTAAAGTTGAAACTGAAATATTAGTGTATTGTCTTGATATAAACTAAAATAATTTAATAAATTTTGATAAAATAAATAAATTTCTAATAATTAAGTAGCGTTTGAAAAATTAAAGGCAAATTTATGTATGCAAAACTATTATGAACTATTTTTATATCAATTTATGAACATTTAATATTCTTTTTTTTTATAAATTTATAAATAATGGTTTAATGGTTTTTTAATGGTTTGGTTTGGTCTGACTTGGTTTCTATTAGTATTTTTACTATTGGTTTGGTTTTAATAGAAATGTTTCAGGTTTGGTTTGGTTTGTGAAAAGTCAAACCATTAGCACCTTTAATAGACATGATAAGGATATTTTTTTTAAAAAGTTTTATTTAATAAATAAAAATATTTTGTTATAATTTCAATTTACATATTTTTATTTGGATTGAAATTTATTTCTATTAAAAAAAATATTTTTATAAATTTTTTATTATTTTACATGTTTTAGCATTTTTTATCGATTATTGGTAACTTATTTATGAATTGATTCCGAGCTATTTTATTTTATAATGAAACCTTTCGTACAATTTTTAAGACTAAAATTGTTATATTAATTATATTCAAATTATTTCCATTCATCAATTAAAAAAGTGCGAAAGAGCTTTATTGTTGCCGAAAGAGATTTAAATTAGAAATTTTTTGAGAAATCGGAAAAATTAAAAAATTAATTGAATACAGTATAAGACTTAGTATAGTCAAGTACTGCAAAATTATTACGCTAATTATCACTTAAAATTTACAAAGTTTTAGTTCTCCAATTTACTCTATAATACCCCCCCGGTTTTAGCACAAAAACTTCTAAAAATTAATTATATTAACACTTATGTGTCTTATATATCTAATTAAAAAAAAGATAATATCAAAAAATAACTGTTTTGACGTATGTTAAAAAAATTGGGTAAACGCGTCGTATCGATACCAGCCACGAGTTTTACATTCGTGTTAATTAAGGAATAAGTTCACCGCTTACGTCAATTCAGAGTCAAAATCGAAATACTAATAAAAAAGTGGTATGATATAAATATTTTTATGTGAAATAAATTTTTTTTAGCAAAAAAAACTAATTAGGGAATCAATTAAATTAGTTCAATAAGCCATATATTCATGGCTATATTCATTAGCATAAAAGCACAATTCATGGGACAAAAAATATATATATATTTTGAACTATTTTATAATAATACAGCAATCATATCATTTGCTGTCAAATTGTATAAAAAAAATATTTATCAATAATAATAGTTATTCATAATATATAAGCTCATCAGAAATATCATGGAACGAATATTAAAATGTACTCTAAAATAGACATTTCTACCGTAAGTAAAAGTAGAGATAAAAATAAATAAGACTTAGATTGATATAAAAACTGTGTGACTGAGTGGTGCGATGGTGTGATAACACACTAAACAGTGTAGGAGAGCGCGAATGATAACAAATTTAGTCAATTAACTGACTAAGAAAACCTATTTCTTGTCTCTTTTTTTGTACACCTAAGATGCATCTGTAAAGTGAATGTGTATTCACTTAAATATAAGTTTTTTTCATCATCAGAGAAAAAATTACGCATTTTTCGCGAAAATTTCTAGATTTTCTGCGTTTGACTTATGCATGCATTTTAATGCGTTTTAAAAAATTTTAAAAATAAGGCACTCTTCAAAACGACAGTCTTCTCTGATGTTTGCTGCCACTTGAAGATAACTTGTTGCCAGACGGTTGAGCAATATCTCGGTTGCTGTCACTGTTGTCTGACAGCACCATAGATGTGAGTGACGAGATGACACGCTTGTCTCGCGATCGCATACGAGTTAACTCGTTTAATTTCGAGTGCATATCAGTGACAATTTCTTCGATAAGCATTATCCGACTCATTAGCATTACTTTGGACTCTTGCTGTCGACTGGTGTTGAGATTAGCGGTCGCCTGTATTGCGTGCAATCGCGACTGCATGTGCTTCACTCTTCCGAGAACATCCGCGTGTCCGGCAGCGTACTGTTCGAGCACATCCTTGATGTCGTATGGCTTGAAGGCGGTATTAAAATATCGTCTGGCGGTACAGTATTTCACTGTCCGGATAAATCGTATCGCATTCTTCTCGGGCTCGGTTAGCGTGTAGTACTTAGTATTAGGCACTAAATGCGTTTTCCAGGTCACTATCGATGTGGAGTTATGACTGGCGGCATAGCATCTCCACGTGCACTGAATTAATTTGGCCGCAGGTACGCGACGTTTGCCCATTTGCCTCTGCCGTTGCTGTTCTTGCACCTGACAACACAACATACAGCATATTTTAAATATTTTCTATTTTTTTCGTTACGTGTGCGTGTGTGTGGTAGGGATCAATGATTTTTATTTTATTACATAATTACATGATAATAAAACTTGCGTCAGTGACTACTTATCAGTTTGTATAGTCTATTAACTTTGAAAACCGTTATTTATTTTAAAAAACTGAAAAAAACCTGAGATACCTTAAGTGCGAGACCAGTTCCGAGTATACCAGCGGGCAATGCGAAGATGCATACACCGGTAATAATGCAAACGCACGATAATAACTTGCCCAGCGGTGTGATAGGAGTTATGTCACCATAACCGACGGTGCAGAGGGTCACTAAACCCCACCACATGGCATCCGCTATGCTTGTGAACTGAGGATTGTAATCTTTCTCAACGAAGTAAACCACGCATGATATGAACAGTAGCGCTAGAAAGCCCATGTAAGCAGTGATGCCGAGATGCTCTCTCTGATCCCAGACAACAGATGCCATCATCTTCCACGGACGGAAGCGATGCTCGAGTCGAAGCATTTGGAACACTTGGAAAAAGTGAAACCCGCGTAACGAAGTGGAAAATGCGTGACCTTTTAGGTCGACAAACATCACCAAAGAAGAGGTGACGATCACGAATAGGTCTATAATGCGGAATGGATTGCGTATAAAGTAGAACTTTCCCCTCAATCCCTGATAGTGTGAGATACACGATGACGACCACAAGCGCATCACAAATTCTGATGTTAAAAATATTACTATGAAATAGTCCATCACTTTCAAACCTTTGGCCGCTCTTTCTTCGTATTCTGAGTTTGAGGCAAAGGCAAAAAATTATACGTGTAAAATTGATTCATTAATTTTAAATAAATGTTAAAAATGAATATCGATGTAAGAGAAATTCAAAAAAAATTAATTCACATTATTAAAAAATCAATTCATTTCTAAACTTGAGTAATACTAACTTTTAAATTGTATAGTATAGGGGGAAGTTCTAATCAATAATATTTATAATAATTTTCGCTATGCATTTAAACCGCATTTTTCTTAACGGTTTGTTGCTGTTCATTGTTTTAATTAATTTCTAAATATTGATCGGTTGGCGGTTTAAAACTCTGTTTTTTTAAAGAAGACTATTTTTGTTATAGGTTTGACAGGCGGTTAAGGTTTATAAACTAAAATAAAAACTGTAAAAAAACCAGTATAAATCTGGATTAACATCTATGTAGTGATGGCAAAAGCTCAAAAATGGTGATCTATATAATTTGAGCTTGAGCTTCTGAATTTTACACAAGGTTGAGCTTGAGCTTATTGAAAATGCATCGAGCTTGAGCTTAGAGCTTATTATGCAATAATATTTACATGAATTATTTATCTTTTAACGTTTAATTTAAAAATTTTTATTTTATAATGATTTACTTCTCTAAAAGCGAATTTTTGCCACAAAATTTATTAATTAATTTCACTATATTAAATGAATATATGTATTTAAATTTATAAATTTCCTTTATTATGAGTGAAGTCAAGCTCATAAAGCTCAAGAGGTGTAACCTGAGCTTGAGCTTATGTGAGCTGAGCTCAGTGACCACCGAGCTTCGAACTTGAGCTTCAAGCTCCGTGACATAAAAAAAAGTCGAGCTTCAAGCTCAGCTCAGCTCAAGCTCACTCTTGCATTTAATTAATTGAAAGAAAATCAAAACAGCTTTAATAAGATTTTAATTTTTTTGTCTGCATTCAAATCAGCACACAGTTTACTTCAGTTACACGCGTCTTGCCAACAAATTTCTTACTGGTTAGAGTAAAATCAACATCATTTGGCTAACAAACTGATTACTGTAAGAATAAAAAAGTTTGGCGATGTTTTGACATTCTAGCATACACTGTAACTTTGAATTTATTTCATTCAAATCAGTTCAGTGAATAGCGCGTAACAGTGAAGTTAACGATAAAGAACTATAGATAAAGCTAAATGTAAGACAAAACTAAATAAATTGGTGCGAATGAAAATGAAAGAGAGGAGAAAAAATATCAAAGAGTAAATTGAATAACACCTCTAGACTCTCATGTGTAGGTGAGTTTCTTATAGTGGAAATAAAAGAAGTGTCAGACCAAACGCATGCTTAAATAGAGCGTGACTTTACATAAGCTTACATATTTATTGCTAAAAACACACTTTTAATTAATTTTTTTCATACAAAAAGCGTTAAGTAAATTAATCTTTGATCTTATGCATAGCCGAATTTATGTAAAGGTTGATTAAACAACTCTTAGCACCATATCGAAAATAATAGCGTAAAAACCCATTTTTCTGGTGATACACATTAACTACGTATTTGTTATGAATTTTTTTGATAACAATTATTAATAAATATGTTTGACTTAAATCAGTAAATGATGTTTAAACTATTTAAAATGCCAGTAAAAAAATGTTAATTTCTAAAATATCGAATAGAAAATTATGATTGGTTGTAGAAATGATAACAATTCTACTTTGATGACCAAATATTTACTAATATCTAGTTTAGTATTCAATTTTTCAAACCCAATTTTAAAAACATTGGAATTTAAACTAGTAGTTTACTATTTTTGAAAAAATAAATATTCGTAATTTTAGGCCATTATCATATTAAATGCCTATAAGCTTATTGAAATTGTTATAATTTATTGATTTCATAATTTAATCACTCGCTGGTAACAGTTATGCATTGGCGATAAGCGGAAAATTTTATAGAAAAAAAAATCTGAGTTGCAAGCTTAATTTATTATGTGAATTCAGCTACGAATAACTCGCTTTAATACGAAAGGGAAAAGAAAAAAATTATATTAAAAAAAACTCAAGCGCGCAAAGGAAACTTAACGCTAATTAGTCTAATTATGTGCAATTAAAATATATATAATAAAATTTTTAGCTCAACTATTTGACACAAACGAATATGCTTTTTATGTTCTTAAGGTTTTTTTTCTTCATTTATTAATACACTTTCGATAATTTAATCAGAGAAAAAAGAAATGAGAAAAAAAAATTTCTGCTTATAATAGATTGAAATATATGTTTTCTCCAAAAAAAAATCGAAATTAAATTCAGAATAACTCATCATCACTGAGTGCCACATTCGCACTCGTTTAGCACAACATTACTTACGACTAGCTTAATAAAAAATACATTAGTAGTAACAAAAACAATAAAAAAACGGCAATAAAAATCTCTTAGTCATTCAATAGAGAAATAAAAAATAAAAATAAAATTAATGAGAATATGAAATTTTGATACGGACTAGTGATTGTGAGTGTATATATGTTATAAGACTTATATATATATATATACTTCTATTCTTAGAAAATAATCAATGCGTTTCCTTATCGAGGAATAATTTCGTCGGAAATATTTACTACTAACAAATTTTTCAACACAGATAATTAAAAGACAAAATAAAAAAACGAAAATATAAATTAAGAGAAAAGAAAAATCAACTTTTCTAAAATATATGTTACCAGAAATGGTGGTGAAAACGGTGAGAACCAAACAGGTGAATACCGCCAGCGACACAAAAATATGATACCCGATCGCAATACAACCGCTGGGCCGTTGAAGAAAGTTGTAAACCGCTACCTTTTCCTGGTAAAAATTCGTGTTAATCCGTTGCGCGAGTATCGGCTTCCCCAGTATGCTAATCCTTTCCCTAACCCTAGGCTTCGGCCTCCCGTACAGTCTATTGAATATCGATGACCGCCGTTGCGGTATATTATTATTGGCGCGTTGTTGCGACTCAATGTCATTCAACTGGTTAAGCACATTGCAGTTGTTGTTGTTATAATTGTAATTGTTATTAAAAATACTGTTGAAATTGTTTAGCGTAACCGTTGATGACTCGATGCTTAAAGGGTTGGACATTTTATCACAGTTTGGCGTCAAATCGATCGAAGAATTGTCGTCCTTTTCTTCGTTACTCGACTCATAACCGGAAAAGTCGTTTATGTTTCTTTCAGAGTAGTATTGCCTCAGTGGAGATATGTTTAATAAATCCATTGCATTATATATACAGGTATATTTATATCAATTATTATTTGTTCAGATTATTTAATTGACAAAAAAAGGTGCGATAGAATTGCTCCAAAGAATAATATGAAAAAACAGTACTTTTGTGTTGTGTTTGACGTTTTTGAGTTAAATATCCAATCAAATAAGAAACACGTCGTATTTTGAGCAACTAGTGTTGATTATTATTTTCTGATTTTAAATAGCTGTCAATAATTACGTAACACCACTGCTACTTTTTTTCTAATGCTATTTTTTGTATAAAAGTAATAATATAAAGTGGGGATAATTGCCATATAAAAAAGTTGAGCTGCAGTCGAGTGTGAAATTTTTTCGGACACACGCTTTTCACGGCGTCAGCTGTTTAACTGGTAATAAATAAATAAAAGTTTCATCCAGTGTCATAAATTTTCCAGAAAATTGTGGTATTATTTGCGATTAACTAAAAAAATTAGAGATATATTTGTGTAAACATAAAAATGATGTTTTCTTAAAGTGTTATGTTTTAATAGACAGATATGATAGTAAACTAGATAAAAAAAAGTGCTAACATTCTAATAATAACCTTTAGCTCAAAATTTTTATTATTTTAGAGTACGGATATAGCGTATAATTTACCTAAAAAATTACTCGTTACTTTTATCTATACTTTCACCTTAATTAGTGCACAATATACTCGAAGACAATTATTGATAACCCAATACACTTGACACACATATAGAAATTTTCAACTGTAAGGCGAAGAAAATATTTTCTCGGATAGGAATGTGCGAAATGAATTTCTCAAGCGAAACACGAATCGAGTGATGCTTAACTTTTTCATTTTTCTTTTAAAAGCACAACCTGTTGATGTTGTGAACACGATTGCAAACAAAATTGAAAACAAAAAAAACTTATAGGCGGATAAAAGCGGATTCGCTATTAATATTAATAAGAATTGATCGCATAATTTAAAAAAAACTAAACAAACAAAATAATAAGATTATTTCTCTTTAATTGATTGTGACTTAAATTTAAATAGTAGTCGCACACATGAATAAATAAAGCAAAATTATTGCGAATTACCACTATTTGCCATTAAATGTGTGTGTATTTAGTGGCAACAAAACACAAGCTTTAAAAATATTAGATTTTTTGTCACAGTATTTACTGATTGATGACTTCATTATCAGATGAAAAGAAATTTTTAGATTTTTTGCCAATATTTATTATAAAGCTGTTATTTTGTAACCATAAATCACTTGTAACAAATTGATTAATTGGTCAATTACTGTACAAACTTTTTAAAAAAAATGTAAATATAGTTAATTATGACGTAAGAGTAATAACTCTGTGCGCAAAAGTTTTTAGAAAACATGAATGTGAATAATCACGAATCACTTAAAAACATTAAAAGTTTACAGGCATCACACATGCAAACATGCACAGCACAACTCAAATTGTCATCAAGAGTTAAGCGAAGAGAGAGAGAGAGAGAGACAAGTCATTTATAAAAATCTAGCAGCGCTCAAAACACACTCGCATACAAATCCAAGGGCACATCTGCTTAAACTAACAGAAAAAGTTTTTTTAGTTTTTCGCTGCTAATAATTCAAGATAGATAGATATCAGCTCTCTTTCACAAAATTATTAAATATTCCACTCTGTCTTTTTTCTGCAAAACGTCTCAGGAAAACTAAAACCGTATTTTTGTGAACAAAATTTCTCACAACTAAAATTTTTGACGCCACATAGACTATTGAAACACACGGAGGAAAAAAAACTGAAAAAATTATTTTATTATGATTGACGGTATTGATAGCAAAAAAATTTTAAAAACCGTTTATATAGATTTTTCAGTTAACATAATCGGTACTGACTCGATAACAAAAAATTTAGTTAAAAAGAAACATTTAAAAAAACGTTCTGTGTTCAGTGACGAGTTCATTGCCAAACTGGACATGAAATTAACGTAATTTTTCACCATTTAGTTATATTTAATAACAGAAGCAAGCATTATTTTATTTTTACTTTTATTGTGTGTGTGTATTGTCTGAGTTGCGAAATTCGATAAAAAGAATTTGAATTATTAATTTCTCTTTTAAGCGCACTGTCACATAAGTTTTCTATTGTCAAGTTATTTTTGACAACTCTTTATTTTAAAACTAAAAAATTGCCGATTAATTGTGCTTTAGACACAAAGGTGTCAGGAAGTTTCAGCTGTAGATTTCGTTCACTACTTTCTTTTATTTTAGTATTTTTTTAAAAAATTAACGATTATGCGAATTTTATAATTTTATGCTTAATAATGCAAAAATATATACAACTCATTTACCGTCTGACAATCGGCATAAAATTAATATATTAATTTACTCAATCAGGCAAAACTCGCATTATTCTCGGAAATTTAAAATTAAAGTGAAAATTTAAGATTTAGTTTCACTTTAGTCTAACGTTTCGTATTTCTAAATTGTTTCGATAATTAAGTTAAGCCAAACCTCATACCTCTTGGGCTTAAAATAATTCATACAGTAACTGAAACTGCAATAACGTTAGTCAGTGACGAATAAAAGTATTGACAGCTGGACTAATAAGTAAGGACAACGCGAGCTACAGTACTACTGTATATCCCTTTTAAAATGTGCACAAAAACTGATGTCATTTTTATTTGAGATAAAAACTCATATTTTAACAGTAGCATTGATTTATTAAAAAATTCATTACACACTAGAATATCAATGTGTACTGCAGATACCTTTACCTTTGCGTAAATAATGAAATATTAATCAAAAACGATGACATAAATGGCAACATCAAAGCGAACGGATGATAAAATAATTTATATGAAAATACATCTTTATATAGTAATTCAAATAAAATAAAAAAATTTTCTAAAGAATTATTGTGTTGAACCTGTGATTACTAAAAATTATATTCTATACTATTTTCTATATAATTTAACGTTAGTATAATTTAGTTAATACCTCTAATGTTTTGGCGAAGAGTATTATTATTATCACATCATAATATAATTATACTAAAATATTAACTTATCATTCATTCCACTAAATATTGTAATAACTGATAGCTGCTATAGAGTTGCTTTAATTTTTATATAATAGATAATTTACTCATTCATTAAATTTCAAGTTTATTGTTACAAAAGAGTAATAAAATTTAATTTATGTTATCCTTTTATGAAACAACTAGTGATACTGAAACTTCACGCCCAATGATCGAGTATCGGTCACGAGTAACGGTGTACTAAGAAATTAGTAAAAATATTTGGCTTATTATTATTTAGTTGGGTTTTGGATACTTTTTTAACGATCGACATCAATGGAAAAATTGTGATTATATTATATTTTTTCTAATTTCAGCTTAGATTCGATTAAACAATAGAAAAATATACCGTACAAGAACATGTATAATACCGGTATGGTATGCTCGAGAAATTTTTATATAGTATTACTAGAAATATAGATATTAATAGCATTTGATGATTGAAATTCAATTATGATTTATATGCCAAAACTGTGGAAAATTTCCAAAATTATTTATTAATGAGCAATAATATTAATTGGGTTATTAATAGTTGCCAAATTAAATCAATAATAATCAAAATAAATCAATTAATGCTAAAATAAATTATTTGATTTTGATTAAATTTTTTAACCAAAAAAGATCAAAAATTTGGAATAGAATTTGTTTTAATTTTATTCTGAAAGTACAAGAATATAATGCTTTAGATATAGCCCTAAAATTCTGTATCAACGAGAAAAAGTTCCATAAAAATAAATTTAAGAAACCATTTATTTACTAAGGGTTAGCCATAGACGAAAATATACCGTAGATTTCATGCTTTCAAAGGATTTTTAAAATTATAGAATATCTAAAACATTTGTGTAAAATCATAACAAAAATTTTAACCGACTATTTTATAGCTTTAGGATCCCTTATTAATTTGAACGAATTTTTTATCAAGTGATCTGGAGTTCTTATCTCATTCGAATGACAATTCTTTTCTTTATTAAAGTTAATTTCAAAATTTTTTCTTTTTCATACTAAGTGTCGGATTATTCAAATTTTCCTTCAAATTTACGTAGAATAAAGATTTTAAGTTTTTCATTGTAAATTTACAAACTTAAATGTAGACTATTAATAGCGTATGAATTCAACCTTCCTTTCAACTCGTTTTGAATAATTTAATTGAAACCTAGCGTGGAATTTTCTAAATAACTGCTATGTCATGTGTATGCAAAATAACTGCCGTATTATTATTATTGAAGGTAAATGATAATTCTAAAGGTGAATCAAAGAAGTTCAATAATCAGCATATTGTGCTGAGCAGTTCAATACGGATATATAAAAAGAATAAAAAATACTGCATTTTTTGCGTCATCACTTTTTCAAGTAAATAATTTGCTCAAAACATAATTTATTATTGAATTTTTAATCATTTGATGCTGAGAAGAATAATGCTTATGTACTATTTTTTTAAAAATATAATTGTTGGCGTTTAACAGTGATGAATTACCGTGCTATAGTATAACAATAGTCAGATTCAGTGTATATATATATAGTCACTCTTTCTGACTCGCACTCACACACAAACACAACACAGACCTGCAAATTGAACAAAAAAAAGAGACGTTTATTATACATTTCTTTTTTGTTTGAGTTTTTTTTAAATCATTGTTGCCTTCGATTAATTTAATTCGTGGCAGAAAGAAGGAAACGCAGATTTTTAGATTTTTTTAATATTTGAACCTTTGGAATTTAAAGTGACATTTTTAAACCAAAGTATTTGCTTTGCAATTTTTATTTGCTATGTTTAAGTCTTATTATCAATTTTTAGAAATCTTCCAATAATTTATTAAAGTTTAAATGGTATAAAAACATTAAAAAAAATAAATAAAACCGTTAAACTTTTTTTTGATATATTTTTATGCAAATTTATTATACCAAGTTTAGCGATACTAGTTGTTTGTGCTTATTATTTTTAGTTTTACGTTTGCAAAAGAAAAAATTATATATAAGTGTTGAAATGATTTATACGATGCTCTCTCTCAGTAAGAATATATTAAGATGTTTATAGAGAGATCGAACA
The DNA here is from genome assembly GCA_034698365.1 of Steganacarus magnus. Taxonomy (NCBI): domain Eukaryota; kingdom Metazoa; phylum Arthropoda; class Arachnida; order Sarcoptiformes; family Steganacaridae; genus Steganacarus; species Steganacarus magnus. The sequence goes on from JAQIVF010000331.1 coordinate 18,475, forward strand.
GATAAAATTTAAAGGAAAAGTATTTTAATTGCAATCTTCAAGTAATGTTATGAAATAATTTATTGTCGATGTTGTGATGTAATACTGAAAAGTGCATTAAAAAAAAGTACATCGCCTTATTCTGCCTTAAAATAGACTTATTCTAAGATAACTTCTACATTCAAAGAACGCTTCACTACAGATCACGATAGAAAAATCAAAACGGCATCGGGTTTTAAACCTTGCGGTTAATAGTTTTATCAAATAATGTTTTAAAGGCAAAACTTTTTATTCGAAAAATGAAAAAATTATTTATGATTATTTCTAGATTAAAGTAAAACCAAGAAACAGCTCTCAACTTCATATCGAACTCACTATTTTCGTTTAAGTGCCATTGAAAGTATTTTTAAAAGTACCGGTATATTATAATTTATAGAACACATTATTATGTCCATAGAATTGAAGTTTCTTTTTAATATAGCATAAGAGGACTGCGTACAGACGGACGTATGGGTTAACGGAAGTACGGATGGCGTGACTATAAGACTTAAGGACCACATTATTCATAAGTTAGACATTTGTTTAAAAAGTGAGCTAAAAACAATTTACCAAAGAAGCGTCAAAAAAACATATTGAAGAGCGATTTCTAGACAAGTGCTGTCACATCCGCTATTAATTTCATTATTTACGAAAAAAATACGTATAAAATTAAAGTGTCTTGTTTTCATTGCACTTCTCAATCATTGCTGGCCATAAAAATGCGTTGTATTAAAGAATATTTTATTGATGCTACAAACTAATGATTGTTACGATCGCATTATTCACGCCAATGACAGTTATTATCGATAATTTATTATTTCAAAATTGTATGAAAACTTTTTCTCTCGAGCCGCTAAAAAACCGAAAATAGTCTGCGAACACAGCAACTCAACCAAGAGCTGAATTAAATTTATTTTCCACTGTTAGATAAACGATTTTTCATAATAATGTGACTTTTATATGTGTGGCACTTTTTACTAAATTTATTTTTTCAAAAGCATTCGCTACATTGGAAACACGTTTTATGTGTTTGAAAGATTTTTTGGTAAATAAAATTCTCGCTAAAATCAACGTTTATTTATCTATCTTATTCGATGAACTTTTTTTTACAATAAAAACCTAGCGTTTAACCAATTTTAGTATTTGTATAACATATTTTATTCTTTCATTCTTTCTTTCTTTGCCTGAATTGATTCACCCATCATTGTTAGGCTTTTAGTTTCTGTTCATTTGGGAAAAGAGTTTACTTCACAATACTTTCTATGTTTATGGTTACTTTAATTAAAGAAGAGCTTTAAGTTAATACAGTAATAAAATTTTGTTTTATTGCTACACCCATTTTTGATTATGCTGTGTATACATAAATTTGATACTACTGTACGTATAGTTAAATAAACTAATTGGTTCTAATTTTTTTAATAAGTAGAATAAAAGAATTTTATTTGATTAATTTAGTCTCCTTTAATGTCTAGTAATGTCAATCGCAAAATAACGTTAATAAAAACTTAATATCATACCTCTAGTGTTTGGATGCTTTCTTTAATATTAATCAATATTTAAAAACCAAACTTCGTAATAAAACTAAATCACACATTTTATAAGTCATACACAAAATTTAATTGCACAGAACTTTTACAGAGAAAAAAAAATTCAAACGCGAAGTATTTTATATTAAATACACGAGAAAAAAAATTATTTCGAAAAAATTGAACACGCTTTTCGTCGCCTGTTTTTTTCTCTGGAAAAAAGAATCTTTGAACGAGTTATATGCATAAATAAAAGAAATTAGCAAAAAATTACGATTAAATAAAGGTTTCTGATTAAACGATGAAAAAAACGCACCATTCATTATCAACCACCGCTAAAAGCTTTCTTATAACCCAATTTTAATTTTTGAGACTTTCCCGGAAAATTACTAGGATATATGCTGCTGTACATACGCTGCTTATACATGCGATCAAATGCGAAATATTTTAATTAAATAAAACTTTTTTTTTATCGCTCACTAGTTATTTAAGGAATGTGTCAGAAATAACATTATTTTTTTTGAAAAGTATTTGAAATTTCTAGCGAAAAATTTTTTCGAAAAGAGACTAGTTTATCTCATGATAATTGCGACGTAATGTGTTTGACACTAAATATTGTTTAAGGCGAAACTATTTTACATAATTTATTTCGAAAATTGAAGTCTGATTGTCCATTGTATTTATCTACTAATAAAACGAATTCTTTTCTCAGCATTTCTTTGCAAAACTATTTGCGCAAAGTTTACAGTTATTGTAAAGTGTTTTAGTAGACATTAATAAGCATTTATTATTTTCATCGGTTTTACACTTTATTAGTGGCGTAAAATAACTTAAAACTTTTCAATACATTGTAAACTTTTGAAAGTAACATTCTTTATTGAATTAGAGTTTTCAGTTTGGTGTTATCATTCGGTCATTGAATGAAGCAAGTGGTCTACTAAACGATTGAAAGGTGAAATACAGTATGAGAAGACTGCTAAAGTACGAGTAAGAGTTTTGAGTTCATGTTACAGTAACTATGTTTAAAAACTATGGAAATTGAAATGCTTTAGCAGCTATCTTAATATACCATTTACCAAATTATTTATAAATTATCTCACTTTATGTATATGTGAGAGTACTTAAAATTAAATAAAAAATATCTTAAAAAATTGCTATCTATGTTAATTGTCTCGAGTTATCTCCCTGAAAAAAATTAAAATTTTGTTTTTCGAGAATAAATTGATAAAACGTACAGTTAATAAAATTAGAAAATGTTTTTTTTACAAGAGGTTCTCTATTATTAATGATTAGAGAGTAAAAAATAATATGATTAAATGTAATTATTTTTTGTACACAGAGTTAAATCAAATTTTATTATTTTACATTAGAGATAAGAATAGAATATCGCCATACATTAATTTCTTTAAAAATTCTTATTCCTTATGGTGAAAAAAAAATTTTTTAATTTAATTTAATTTTAGTTTTTTCAATAAATGAAAACATTAAACAATAAAAAAACAAAATTGTTTTAAATAATGTATGTTAGTTTATCGCCTCCAATCTCTTGTATTTAAATTACTGAATACATACACACATTGTTCATCATTCATCCCACTTAAAAAAATATCGCCGCGCATCCATTTAGCGCTAATACGCAGGTGTTATTGTCGGTTATAAAAATGTTTGGCTATATTACATTTTTTACGCAGCTCTTTAAGGTCTTAATATTAGAGACCGAGACCTAAGTTATTATAATAGGGATTAGAAGTTAAAAAGCGATCGACGAAATATCAGTATTAATAAGTTTTTTAGTTTTTATTAATTCTTTTCGATTAATCAAAATAAAACAAAAAAAAACGTAATAATCGGTTCAAAAGTAAAACTTATTAATAATAGAGAAATAAAGTTATCGGCAAAGTAAAGTCGCATTCTAAGTAAATGGGTTTAACGGAATATATATTAGTGTTATTAATTGCGGTCACGATATGGTCAAACACCTCAAACGCTGACGACGACTTCAGGTAAATATCGTTTTGAATGTTTGCGCAAACTTTTAGTTCCGCGAGTCAATTAAAGAGTAAAGAGAAATATAAATGTTTCTGGCAAATGTCATTTATATAGAGATGATTGCTCTCTATTAAAGAACACATTGTTGCTGCTTTTACTATTAGTTTTCTGAAAGAAACGTTGAATGGGGTAAACCTATTAAGTTAGCGATCATTTGTCAATTTAATTGTAAATAAAGTTATATACACTTGATTCGAGTAAAAAGATGGTTTACACTGCACTACACAATGCATGTATTTGTGTGTCAAAGTGTAATATTTTACCATCAGTACAATTGTTTTTTTTTTCCTCAAATGAATTTCTCATATGGGATTTATTAAAATTCCCAAAAATAAAAATGCGAGTATTTTTTTATAATACAAAACATAAGTTTCTCTTAAAAAATTATACCCATAGTAAACTTAGGTATTATTTAAAAGTCCGCATTTTTAACACCGGTCACAATTGAATACAAATATTTTAAAGCGTGTTACAATTCATAGCTAAATTCATTGAAACCAGAACTAAAATTTAGATGAAAAATTTCCATTGTTATACTTGTTGGCAAATAGCATCGTATGGCTATAAGATATCCACCATCTGTCTCTCTAGTGGTAAAATACTGTCTGCAATAAAATTTACCGTTTACTCAAGTGATCGAACAGATTAAATACAAAAAATTATGACGCATATAACTAAAGATTTTGCGAGTATTGTACTTTCATTAATTACCAGAGCCATGACATTTTCGGACTAAAAACTCTTAAAAAGTATGCGTAAAATCGTATAAAAATGATTAAGAATAGTACTAAAAAAGCGGAAAATAAAACGACAAAATAACTAATTAAAGAAAATTTTTATTAATTTCCTGCAATAACTTATAATTAGTGTCCAAAGATTTATTGTATAAACAAATTAAACAAAACAAAACACAACAAATTTAATTTTTATCAGATTTCGTTTAATGAATAAAACGAAATTAAAAACGTATTTATCGGTCTAAAAATGTATATTCTTTTAAACCCTCACTTCATATTAAGAATATATACCAAAGTTTCCGTTTAATTACTGTATTCAGTAAAAAGTAAGATTTCACGAAAAATTCATGACTCTTATTCATGCACCACAATAATTAATATAGAAATTTTACTTATACCTGTATAAGCAAAGCAATCAATGGCCAGATAAAAATACTAGCAATAAGTTCATCCATAATTAATGCCAAAAATTACAGATTAATCTTTTCATGTTCGATGTTACGAATTATTTCGTTATTTTAAAGAATTAAAAAACTTAATTCGTTGGGGAATTATTTTCAGTGGTTCGTAGTATAGGGAATAAAAAAATAAGGATTTTATTCTTTTACATATACTGGCAATCATTGCCTGTCTTTCTACACGCGATTGCACTCTCTAATAGAAAAAAATAAGGTATTTTATTAGTGTTGAACAAAGAAGAAGAGGAAAACGACGATACAATAAAAAAATATTAAATGATAACAGTTAAGCAGTGTATGACACAGGAGAGGCATCGTAATACCATGTTTCGATGCCTTACAATTTACTAAACAAAAAAAAGAAAGTAATATTATTCCAAGTATTCAATTGGGTGAATGTGTATGTGTGTGTACGTTCGTGTAGTATAGAGTGTCTTATTTTAGACAATTATATCGTACTATATGTCCGCTGCTGACAGACCATTATATTATCTCTTATTTTAGACAATTGCTATGTTTTGAATGTAATGTTGCTTTTGATAGGTTTTCTTTAACCCACACTTTCACTCGATGAACCTGTAAATCTATGTTAGCAAAAATTAAATTATAGCTTTGGAAAAAAGTTTTTTCTCTCCAATGATTAACATACTACGTATTGTATTGTATTGTATTAACAGACGTGTATTGTTTTGTTAAATGTTTGGAGTGATGTGATGTTGACACCACAGACTTACGAAACAATTCATTTTTTATATTACCGCTAAAGAGTTGCCGTATAAAAAATAATAAATCATTGTAAACCATTTAATTAATTAACCATAAAGAATTTTTCATTTACAAATAAATAGCTAGAGCTAACAAAATGATTTTTTAGATAAATATTTGAATATAAAATCAAAACAATTAGCTTCTAACGAACAATGATTGGCGTTAATATTCAGCACTGCAATCTATTTCTGTAACTTTATATAAAACAGGCAATTAATTTACATAAAACATTAAGCGCTTGTATTGTATGGAACAAAATTGAATCTTTTGGGAAAAGTATTTTCCTTTTGATTTTTGTCTGAAATTTGAATAATTAAGCGATAATCATATTTCATAAAAACATATGAAAAATTTAAAACTATGTTGCTATGTTTTTTAAAACAATCATTTTATTGAAGACAATTTATTATTTTAATATTTTAGTTAAGAGAACTATTTTTATTCATTAATAAATACTGTATCATACCAACTGATAAATTACTAGGAGATGGACTCGAGAAGCGCTTGAAAATAATACAATATGAACTTGTATCGCATTTTTGCGTGAATTTAATTAAGAGTTAAACAGTAATATATAAAATTAAAATTTAACGTTAGTTATAAACAGCATCCGGATAATAATATGCACGAAAAAAACGAACAAATATGCATGCATTTATGCACTAAGAAGATTTCCCGTTTTATTATACCCATTTCATCTCAACTGAGCAATAAAATAGTGCTAATTAATGTTCATATTTCACTCAAAAAACTAGGAAAATAATGCATTTATTTTCAATAATTTCACAAAAACTATGAAAATATGCATATACTTTCAAATTCTT